>JBBPCS010000590.1:71498-88034 GCA_037974645.1 Hollardia meadi
ACACACACACACACACACACACACACACACACACACACACACACACACACACACACACACACACACACACACAAGATAATTTAACAGATTCACTTATAAAATATTCTAAATGATTAAAAAAAACTGACTTCTCAGCACAAGCATTTTCCTTCTCCTTGTGCCTCATTTGCTATTAATTTCCTCTGCTTATAAATCTTTGAAGAGCTATAACTCAGACTCATTCAAGTCTTACCCTCCGCCTTTTTCACCCCACTATCACTTTCATACTAGAGCCATTCAGTTATTTTGAGATTCATGTGTTGGCTGCAGGGAGCATCCAGTGTGTATGTCTTCACTGTTAAGGTCTGACTGTAACTTCATTGGTATTTATTTGCACTGAACCAGCATTAATACTACATGTGCACTAAACTAATGATCATCATGATCATTACTTCATCTTTAGTATACCTTTATTAGTGTTGTTTTAAAATGTTTCCATTTCAAATGAGCTGGAGCACTTGATGCTTATTTTATACTATTAATAATGTCACTGCATCCAACCCTTGGGAAATGTGGGGGTGGGGCTGGGGGTGTAGGTTCAGAGTGTGTGTGTGTGTGTGGGGGGGGGGCGTCGGACAGTTGCGGTGGTGTGCGCGAGTGTTTGTGCTCCAGCGATTCTGTCAAACAGCGTCAGCTCTCACCCGCCGTTTATGTGCCACTGTTGGCCCACAAGGCTTCTGCTCCACTTAAAGGAGGTAGACAGTGTGAGACCAATGCTGGTGGTTTGAGCAGAACAAAACAGAACACACACACAAAAAAGTCACAGCATATCCGGAGTGGCCAGAAGACCGATCGACTTTCTGCCATAAATATCGCCTGTCTGGCCTTTTTCATTTCCTACGCCACGCTGGAAGAATCATTGCTTGTCACATTAGTCGCAGCTAGGCGATCAATCGTTGGTCATTGTGTAGCCATCTATCAAATTCTCTTGTCGTTCATTCATTCACGCTGCATGCCAGCAGAGGTACCCAAGTGTGTGTGTGTATGTGTGTATTGTCTATTCTGTGATGACATCATCTCTGGTCTGTGCCATTACCTCACCTCCCTGATCAACCCCCCCCTCGTCTTCATCCCTTTAACCCTCCCCCCCTGCCAGCATGACTCACTCCACATTGGCACTGACTCCCTACATGTAACCCCCCGCCCCCGCCCCCGCCCCGCTACACACACACACCCTCAACCCCCTCTAACCCCTGTGGGCGACTCCTGGCTTTTTGAAGTGATGGCTTCTTTTTCTGCAGACAATGCTGTTTGTGCTGTCCCTCATTCCACTAATAAAAAAGCACACATAAACACAGAAGGTGACTGGCTGTTTCCTCCCCGCCATGTGGAGGCCAGCCAATGGCACGACAGCAGACCCCCCTAGCCTCTAATCACCGAGCAGACTGGTGTCTTAGGAACCCAGCAAGCACCAATGAAACCGTTGCTCAGTGCTCAGGAGGCGTTAGGGTGAGGGGGTGTGGGGGGTGCCCCACCACCACCAACATACACAGCAGAAAGGCAGGTTACTGAGGGCAGAGAGGGCATGAGGCCTAGATTTAAACTTACAAAAAGTGCATATAAAACACACACACAAGCAGATACAAGCACATACACTGTGGGGATCATAACAAATGACATCACAGCGAGTCACCGGGTTCGGAGCCGACAGGCATCTCTCCTCTTTCCGCTCTGTCAACCAAATGAAAGCCAACAGGTGAAAACACAGATAGAAGGAGTCCAACACACACACACACACACACACACACACACGCACAGATATATACACACACAAACAAACAGGGCCAGCATCCTCTGTCACAACATGAGCACACAGGAGGATGTTACATGTGCATCTGTCTATGCATTTCTTGACATTTGCAAAGCAGCTGTGAAAAAGTAGGGACATTTGTTATTGTGTTGGACTAGTTTTACTTCGAGTACTTCACTTTAATTCATTACATCTGGGTACTTTCACTGGTTTCACAGGGAGAACTTCTGTTATGTGCTACAGAATAAACTAAAAATTGATTTAAAATGAGTGGTGGTGGAAGTCAAATTAACAGCATTGGAAAACACACTTTGAATCTCTAGAAAGTAAAGAAAAACAGCCTAGTTTTTAAAGTGATTCAGTTGCAGGCTTTCATCAGAACCATAGAGAATCCTGTTATGCTTCAACTACAGGCATGAAAATCACCCAAATTGCAGTTCCCATATAACTAGTGCGATATCTTGTAATTCAGTACGGCAGGGAGCAACTTTATATTCAAGGTCAAATTTACATTCCGATTTATCCAGCGAAGAAGCCATATTGCTCTCACACAGCCTCTTCTGTATAAGCTTTAAGTGCTTCAAGGAACCTTTAGGGGTTCTCCACATCATAACCTCTGAGGACCCTGGAAAAAAAAAGGTTCATGAATTCCGATTTTCTAAATCTCAAGCACAGCACTTCTTGCCCATGTGAGATTAGAAAGCGCAAGTGAGCACAAGTTTTTTTTTGTTGTTGTTTCTAATTCCAAAGCCACACTACAGCAGCTGATTTCACTGATTAGTCCCCTCCTTCTAATTGTAGGTTTCAGTGAACTTCTCAGGCTGAATGGCACTTGAAAACCACTTCATCAACTAATATTGGAGCTTCTTAAACACTTCAATGAGATTCCTCTATAGCGAGTAGCCCTGAAGTTGCTACAATTGGCTTGTTGAAGATCAGCTGAGCCTTTATTTTATACACATTTTACTATTTTACTTCATTTGTACTTCCCAGAGGTGACCTGTCCAACAGTCTGGGCTTTTTTTTTTTAAGTTATTTTTTGGGGCTTTTTTTGCCTTTATTTGATAGGGACAGCTGAAGAGAGACTGGAAAGGGGGGAACCCGGGACGCTGCGGTGAGGACTCAGCCTCAGTACATGGGGCGCCCGCTCTACCAGGTGAGCTACTGGGCGCCCCTGGGGTGGATTTTTATCCATGGTACACACCACCAACTGATGGAGGGAAAAAAAAACGCATTGCAGTTCTCTCTTGAAAAATGCAGCCAATTCGATAATTGGAAATTTAAAACCCAATTCTCTGCATTAAAATCGCCTGTAACAATTTTGGAAGACCGGGCTGCACGGTTCCTCCCAGCTGAAATATAACGACCATAAATGCGTGGGTCTTGTTTATATTCTAAGGGGCTGCGTCCACCAAAGCATTTTTTCCCTGAGGCCAGCATATTTTTTTAATTGGTTGCAATGCGAGTGCCACATATTTAGACTAGGCTACAAACACCATCAGTGTGACATGGTGCTGAGCGCTGCACATTAGGAGTTTTTATTCTGGTTGCAAAAAGTTGAAAAAATTTTCAACTTTGGATAAAACTCTGCATTCACCAAATATCACAAAGACCAACCTTCACATTGTACATATACAAGTGCTCAACAACAACAACAACAGTATCAGCAATTATCCATAACTTTACCTTGTATCAACATTTTTACATTTAGTATTTGTGGTAAACAAACTCTGCGAAATTAGGTTTGCAACACATGAGTTAACCGTTACTTCCGATATTGTTGACAAAACAATATCGTAGCAAGCAATGCATTTCAGCTGGTGGAGTTTAAGGTAGGCTACTTCATGAGTTTTGGTGAAAATGGCTGAGAATGAGCCAAGATAATGAAAGTAAATTCATCCGTTTAATTTAATTATGGATCGGAAGAAAAAAAAGAAAACATATATAGAAATCAAAAATTTTGATGCATCAAGATGTATCGATAATAATTCCGTATCCCTCTAAATTGGAATTAATTTGTGAGGAGCATAGAGATTCCCATCACATTGTTATACCAGATTAATAAAGCAGAAATGTATTTATATGATAGAACCAGAGAATTCATACACTCCAACATGCCTTACCAGCACCAGAAGACTAACATTAAACTGATCTCAGCAGCCACTCAGACCCTTGTTAGTATCAGAGGCTTTTTCCCTGAGGTTAAACTCTCACAGACACACAGCGAGTCCACATCAAAGTGAACCACGAGCTGTTCTCGTATGTTTCTCAGAGAGCTTCGCTCTGGTCTCGCTCTGGGCTAGATTTCACTTTCAGCATGTCGGTGTGGGCGGTTTAAGCTTCTGTATACATGTACAGACGAGGGTCTTGTTGTGCTTGTATGTGTAAACCACCACAGTCAACAAAGAGGCTAATCCTCCAGGCGAAACAGCTACTCTCAGATTTATGTGGGGGTGTACAATATGTCTGATGTGCATTGTGTATGTGTGTTCATGAATGTAAGCAACAGCAACCCTTGGTTGACTGTTCAAAGTGCACTGAGTTCAATTATTGGACTTGCTGTCTACAGAAAGAAAGAGGGACAGTGTTTGTTTTGAGGCAAAGTCTCAGATGAGCTGCATCCTTAACCTCACGCTGACATGTCAAGACTGTGGAAATTGACTTTTTCATCCACTGGTAGATCTTAATCAGCTGAAGAATGTCTGTTTAACCTCTTTAAGTGGCTGCGGTTGACTGTAAATTGTACATGTAGATTTCTATACATGGACTAGCATCTTTGTTATAGTATGTATGTATAAATAAATAAATAAAATATTTCTGTTGCATTAAAATTCTTCTTTCAAGGTACCTAAACCAAACCTTTCTAGACTCTTGAAGCCTTTATCATCACACATCTCATCTGATAAAGTTTACAGAGTTCCTTTATTCCCACAGCAATGTCACATAGTTTATATTACCAGCTGTTCATCGGGAGACAACAAACAAATATGATAATAGGATTGTTTCATTTCAAACATCAAAATATTTTTGGTGTAAACAAGTGATTGTGAAGATGAAACACCAGATTCTGTTGAAAATTAAGTATTTTTCAATGCAGTATATTAGAATTTAAGCATATTTCTAACCTTGAAAACAGCAAGACTTTGTATAAACCTTGTCCATAAGTGTGCCTGTTCAATATTAGATAAAAGTACACAGGAAACACAGGTTTTGGTCTACCTCAGGTTTGCTGAGGCTGGAGGACACTAGGCACCCTGAGCCGACATCTAGGTCCCACTGCTTCCTGCCCTGGTTGTGAGGATCCAGAGCCGAGATCCTGCCGTCCAGGGTACTGATGATCACAAGAGACCTGCGAACAGAACACAAAGACTTCAACACACCCTCCAATAAGGATTTTTAGACACTTTCAGCTCTGGGCAATGATGTTGAAAAGACTACCGTTTCTGAAAGATGTTTTGTTACATAAAGAACTACACCAGTGTTGTCCTTTAACGCCATCTTCCCAGTGGGGGTTTAAGTTTAATGCCATCACAGACACAACACTAAAGGCGTGAGGAATTGTTCAGTGGTGGTGCAGATGTTGTCTCTCTCTAGTCCTCACCCCTTGTTTAGCAATCAGGGTGACCTTCAACTGCAGCCAGCAGCACACCTGTGCCATGACAAACCCCATCCTGTCAGCTCGTTTGGGTGGCATGTTGATTAAGGACAGGACCAGACAGCAGACAGGTTTATTAAACCTGACCAGACATCCCACACATAGCGACTTATTTCCATTAAAAAAATACAATATGAAGGTGTGAGACCATACATTCTCAGTTATTAGAGAGCCACAACAGGCACCTTGTTCATTAATGTTGCAATTCACACAGCAACATCAAATATGGCTAAAATGCTGGATGAAGAGACGTGGGCTACAAGGACTTTAAACTCTGCTGAAGGAGCTGGAAGTGAGTGAATTTTGGGGGGGAAATGGATGGATGAACTGGATTAAAAGCAGTCAATTACTCACAGCAGCAGATCACACTGTTTTTCAACCTTTTTTAATGTCACTTCTATCAGAGTCTGAAACTGATCCCACAGAGCAAACCTGCTGAGAGTAAAATTTAAGTTTCAAAATAAAGCAACAAAAATGGCAGGCAGGGGATTTCCTTTTTACAAGTAATGAAAATTATCTCCTTTTCTTATTTCCTCATTTTCTAACAGTGGGCTTCGTTGTTATCCCCATTACTTCGAGACAGACACGAGAGTCGGCTGCACCTCAGGTATGGGAAGAGCACAGATGGTAACAGCGACTGTTAAGATTACACGGGGGGATTTGACATGGTTACTTTTCACAGGCTTAAAACTGTTATTACTGCTATAAAATTAGCTTCATTGACATGTAAAACCTCAAATAAATGTCTTGTGTCGACTCAGGCTGCGTTTTGTTCGGAGCCTATGGATTTGTTCGGTGACGTTTCTGATTAGTATCGGCTGTCTTCTGGGCTCTTCAACATTGGCAGAAAATTAGTGTTCACAAATAGTGGCTTGACTGCCCACGATGACAGCTGAGAGAAATACCATATCAGTGCTGTTAAGAAAACAACCAAAGCCTTCAGACATTGGTATCATTTCGCTTTCACAGATCGGAAGTTTAAGCACAAAGCCCTGTCTTGAGCCCGTTGGATATAACGAAAGATGTTCGGCCATCACTGGCAAAAATTACTCTGATTCCCCAAAAATTGGTTTTCGGGATACTAAAACAATATTTAAATAGTGAATACTGTTATTGGAAAATATATTAGACATATTTTCCACATATTTCATACAGAGGCATCGTTGGCAGAGACACAGTGAGGATCTAAAAATAAGATGCAGGGGGTGAACGTGTTTTCCCTTTAGATGATGAATGGGCTAAGGATCTCTCACAGCACCAGTGCGCTTTACCTCTGAGAATTTTTATTTTATTTTTTTAATTATTGTGGCGATGGATTTTTGAATTTTTGGTTTTCCCTCTAATTAATTCTGTAGCTGCTCTGCCAAAAAGTATACAAGTACTTTACTACTGATAAAGAAAAACTCTTCACCAGTAGTAAAGTACAAATTCTCCAACTGAGATTCATTCCTCTTTATGTGCTCACACAGCAAGATTCGTTAACAGCTCTTTCGTCTAGTAACTCCAGGCTAAAAACAGTCTAACTGACTTGAATTAATCGGGACATCTAGCCCCACCCTTGGCCTGCCGCATTGCCCGTCAATCCCGTCCCGAGCTCTGGCAGAGGCCACCTCCTGACTATTGATTTGTATCTGTCTCGAGGAGATGCTGTCAACGGGGCTTTTAGCTTTATTTAACCAGCGAGGGTCGGCTGTGCACACATAATGTCTCCGAGCACCCACTGCTTCACATCCACACAGCTGGGGCCCAACCTGCCTCCCTCTGTTGGCCACTGGGGCATATGGGGTTTTAACGGCCTCCCTCGAGGGCAACTAGACAGCAGTTGCAGAGGGAAGAGACAGTGGTGCACTTGTTCACTTTCCCAGCTCAGACTGAAAAATGAGGAAAACGTGGACTCATCATCCATCATCTTTATGTACGTGCACTGAGACAGCTGTCAACTGTGCTGAGTGTATTTAATATTGGTATCACCTGCGCTATCCATCACTCAGACTGGGCAGCTGAACTGCTTTTGACTTGCTATAATCCCTTATTGATTTCACCTATCGAACACTCTTCAGTCATGATGGGGAAGAAGCATGTTCAAGGATGTTAAAGCCTTAAGACAACTAGGAAATGGATTGTTTCAGAGGGTGCAAATCAATTTTAGGAAAGTTTCTCTTATGTTTCCCCGTACTCACTGACACATTTACATAGAGACACAACTGCTGCTCTGGACCAGTTAGCTGTTTCAGCTCAACTGGAGCTGGAAGTTTGCATAAAAATGCAAATAGGATCACTAAACAGTAATGAGCCATGTGTCTTTCAGCCCCATCAAAGCCAAGATTATCTCCCCAAATCTGCTCTTAGCATTATCATCATCGCCACTAGCACTGAAGTGTAGAGTACTAAGAGAAACATTGTTTTTCCACCAATGAAAACAGAGCGTTAAAGCTGGCTCTCACCCTCTGGATTGGCTGCGAGACTCTGCCAAAAATATTAGGCTGATTGGTTGTTGCTAAGCAGTCGGTTCTCTGAGAGGGTGGAAGCTTTGGCGGCCTTCGCCCAGCCGGCCCCGCCCCCTCCAATTCATGCTGCGAATGTAGAAGTGAGGACGAAGTCACTGAGAGCATCGAGTTCAACTTCAGAGATGGAAAGGGGGTGAGCAAGAGATAGAAGAATTTCATTTTGAGAGGGAGATCAAAGGCTTTTGTGGACTCTTTGTACTCCAGATAAAGGATAAGAAGGGAGGGGGGCACTTAACTCTACAACTTAGGCTTCATGATGGTAATGGAGAAAATGAGCAACGGTGGAGTAGGGTACAAAAATAGGACTAAAGTGAATAATAAAAACACCTCAAACAAAACAAACAGCCCCGCTGTAGCGTTTAGAACTCGGGGCAATTTATTTTCCACGCCTGAGCCCCGAGACACTGCTGCTCTGCTCGTCACCAAAGGGATAACATGTAGCCTGTGGGGCTGCTGCTGCTGCTGCCGATGTGGCAGCAGCGGATACACTGAAGAAGACGTTGGGAGTGAAGAATGAATGAAGAAGAGGAAAGAGCGAGAGTAGTGAGGCTGCCAACAGGCTGAGGGTTGTTAGCGTCCTCGCCTGTAATGCTGTCAAAGTGTCATAATAGCGCAGAGTGCTTCTTCAATCACAAAGCGTATGGCGGAGCAGGGAGCCAATTAGCCTCACTCTCACCAGACCCTCTGCTCCTCAGAGACACTCAGCCTCAGTCTGCACACACAGGCAAAACCGAGCTGCTGGTAAACACACTCAACTGAATGAAACAACCAGGATGTTTACACAGGCCGAGTCTCCAAGGAGCCGGAGCCGTCGAACCGGACCAATCGCAACAGCCTGCTCCGCCGCAGCAGCCAATGGAAGCAGTGTTTTTCTACTTGCTTAGCCAATGCGCGGGCAGCTCTGCAGACTCTGAGCGAATGGCAGGGCAGAGCTGCCTGTAACCATGCAACAGTGAGCAACCTGAGTGCACGCTGGAGTGTGGAGTTTTGCTGCCACGCAGCTGCCACTCAGCCTGCCATGCAGCCACCAAGAGGCAGAACAAAAATATGAGAGCATGGGAAGCACGTGGAGAGAAAGTTATGGATGCAGCTCCGAGCCGGCCGCACCCAGCACCACCAGCTGCACCAGCAGGAGGGGGAAAGAGAGTCAGATGCATTCCTTTAAACTGTGCATATTCTGACATGGAAATGAGCCAAAGAGGGGATGGTTTAAACATTTAATTTCAGATTATTTATTCAGAGTCAGCATTAATCTTTTATATGTGAAAAGATAAACAATACCAGTAAACGTGGTTGCAGTGAGAACAAATACTTGAAGCCTTGAAGGCTAATACCAAACATAGCAAAATCTTTCAGAGCCTTTTAAGCCTTTCAATTGCAGTAATCCTATAATTCAATGCAGGATATTTTAAGGTTTAAGGACCTGTAGGCAGTTAGTACAAGACAGCATAAATCCAGAACCCATTAAACACGTGTATACCTAACAACACCAAATATAAACTAATACTAATACAAGACTAGTTTACTCTTGGGTGTCACAAGGTGACTGACAAGGAAGTAATGCGTCACCAAGCCTAATGACACACTAATCATCGCAGATATCATCAGCACTTACACGCAGCTTAATGTGACTTTAAGGTTTATTTAACTGTCCTCTAAACCTGTTAAATAAACAAGTGATTGCTTTTGTATGTCCTTGTCACAGTAGCTGCAGTCTGACAGTGACACACCTGCGATGTGCAGCCTGCTTCGACCTCACATCCATCAGGGTCACTGCAGCAGAGAGCAAAGGGTGTGGTTAAAAAAAACAAAAAATACTTCTAGCACTAGCATAGAAAACACACACACACACAATTGTGTGCATAAGTGCGCTCCCCTCTCCAGCCCACATCAGTTCACACGTGGTAAGATCCAAACTCAATGGCGCCATGCTCCTGCCAGCTGATTGGCTGGGCTGCATCTCTGATCCGAGGATCTGATTCGTTGTTGCTAAGCAGTGAGGAACCATCGAGAGTGAAAACAAGACAGCATGGTCCTACTAACTACCAGCTAACACCTTGTTTTCATCCTCCGCTCCCTCCCATCCTCTCTCTCCCACCTTTTTGCCTCTGCCCCACCCATACTGCAGTGCTGCAGGATGGGTCCTGCCGACTTACCAAAATAGCCACTGACCTAATAAATTCACTCCTCCTGATAATCATATTCAAGCTAGTATTGTTTAGCAATCACATTTATGAAGATCTGGTTACTATTTCTGTCACTACACATGGTTATGAAACAATCCGAAAAACATTTCTAGAAACCACACAGCATTCATCAAGTGCAGAGAAGGTCAGCAAGTCAGTGACAAAGACGCTAAAGGTCATCACAACCCAACATCAGCAACTGATGATCATTTTAAACTAAACAAAAACTTTACAACAACATTACAGACAGCAATAATATGAGAAATAGATATGACAAAAAAAATATCAGCAGACACGATTTCAAAACATGGTTACATAAGGTTACATAAAAGACAATGAGGATGAAATAGGTTAAAAGAGATTATATAAGCTCGTTTGAAGTGACACCGAGTTTAGCAGCTGGAGTTATACATTCAGACCTCTCCAATGTAAAACAACCGCTGTACACGGACCGAGTTTCCAGAACTGAGTTTTAAGTGCTCAATTAAAACTTCCCAGAGGGAGTTCAATCATCTTCATCTTGACCTGTTATTTTGAGGACAGTTTCTATTAATAAACTCCACAACATCTCCCTGGTTACAGAGAGCAGACTACTGAAACAATGTACGAATGTGGAAAAAAAACAAGGAAATGAACTCTCCCCTCCCCAAAAAATGAAAAAAAATCTCCTCCTCCTTCTTCTTTACCTAACTATAGCCAGACCCATGTGGCTCAACTCAAATTCTGAACACTAGCCCGTCTCTTCAACGCAATTGGCCGACAAGTCGCCCGGCTTGGCCGATTGGCTGTTGCTAAGCAGTAGGCTGGTGGGAGCCAGCCGGCGAGCAAGTTGGCCCAGAAGAGCTGTTGCCGCTACAGGGCCCTGAGGGGGGTGTGTGTGTGTGGGGGGTGGTAGTACAGAGGGTTGGGGGGTGGGTGGCAGTGGGGGTAGCAGGTTCAAACAATGCTGCTGTCCTCTCTCTCCTCACACCTCAAAGTGCTCCCAAAGGTCCTGGAGGCCCCGACGGAGCGCTCGCTGGTGGAGGCATCAAACCTGGCAGCGCGTCACATACATGATTCACGCGCACACAAAAGCTTTCAAACATATACGCACACACACACACACACCAAGACAGATGTAAACACCAAGTCTCCAGAGTTTGTAACCTATACATGGCAGCATTAAAGGTGAGGTGACAGCCGTCAGCCGCCATGACAGCAGCTCTCGTCACAAACTGAAGGCCGGATCAAAGCGAACATCTAGAATATTTATAGATTACAGGATACAGGGGGGGGGTGGATATAAAAAAAACAATTGTAACTGACAGAAACTTAGAAATGTTGACACCTGAGCGTAGACTGTTTTTCAAGTTGTCCGTGTGAAATGTTTTCAAGAGTCTGTGTATGGAAGAAAATCTAATTTGGAAGAAAATAAAAGAGCTTCACTGCAAGTCCATTCTCTTTAAAGCACAGCAAGATCCCGGCTGTGAGAGTTATAATATTGTCAACAAAGCACTAAGGTTGCCAAGATCCTTCAGACGGGGAATAAGTGATTTATAGGTTTGAATATTGTGTACTGTGTATTTTTTTTCCCAATTAGTGACATTATTCTCATTTCTGTAAAGCTGTTTCTCGAGATGATCAAGGGTGTGTTAGCATTATTATTGTCATAAGGTGGCACTTATTATCACAAGACCTGGTCTGTTTGACTTGAACAAGCCACAGGTAAAGCCTTGAAACGTCACAGAAGGATGTGATGTGTTTTCAAAAGGCTGACGTAATTGATGCTGGACGACCGCTTCCCAAAAAGTGTTGACTGTCTTACACTTACTCATAGCTGGGTTTGCACTCTTTTTGTCTTATTTCAAGTCCAAGTTTGCCGTCATTACTTTCAATGTTTAAAAATCGTTATTATCAACACAAACCATTACATGCTTTTCGTTTACCATACCGCCTTATGAAAGACATACTGCTAAAGTGATACTTAAGAATAACAACTTGCTCAAAATGAATTGATTCTTGCTTTTCCTCCATTGCAAATGTGTTTTCTGGCATTCAGGGCTCTTTTTTTGTTTTGTTTAAATTGGCCCATTTGAAGAGGAAACACACCTAATTCATGCTTCATTTCTTGTGGCATTTCTAAAGTTCAATGACAATTCTCCAGACAGATGGATGGAAACAGAGCGTGGAGTAGAGTATATACTCAAGGGACGGCATTAAAAAGCAATGTGTATGTGTGAAGGTAAGGGAGAGGATTAGGGAAGGAGCAAGTGTAAGATGAAAGAGAGGGTAAATACAAGAGCGAGAGACAAAGAGAATAAATGCAAGAGAGAGACAGACTTCGACAAAGACGTACAGACAGAGACCGACAGGGTGTGTGATCCTGTGTTTTGACACCTGAAAAACAGAAAACCTTCCTCGTTATTTTCTTATTTCGGCAAAATCTGTCATGTTTTACATTGTTGTTGTTTTACTGACAGGCTTTTTAATGAATAATTCACCTGTTCATTCTTGCTGTAGCTGCATCACAAGCTACTTTGTTAATTCTTCATCTTATTGACTTCTGCATATCAGTGTTACCTTTTGTTATTATGATTGTATGTAAATCAATACCCTCTGTGGCAGACTTTTGAAAACTGGCAGAAATAAAGCTTAGTGCAATGTTGTTATTTCGGTAATTACACAACGAGATGAGCACAAAAACTTTTCTACATTATATTTCTAAAATATTTTGAATGTAAAAAAAAAACAAAAAAAAGAGAGAAAGTGATGCCTTTTAACTTTTGATGCTTTGATACTTATGATTACCCAAAAGCAGATTGATATAAGATGACTCAAAGCTAATAAAAGGTGGTAAACAGACTGTGAATATGGAAGAAAGATCACGACAAAAAGAAAAGATGAAGCAGGGTTAGGGTTAGGGCTAACCCTGTGAAAAAGTGAGTAAAGACGGGAAAATGTAGCAGAAGCCAATAGAAAGTGCCAGACAGAGGTAGGTAAAGACAGCGGTGGCAGGGTGTGACCAGCCGGATGACACTCAGGAGTTTTTCCTGCAGCAGCTCATATGCTGCCCGGCGGGGGAATAGTCCGCTTCTCTCAGAGCAAACTGCTCTGCTGCTAATTACTTTCTACTTCCTCTTGATACTGTACTGCAGATGACAGACAGTGGCCTTATCCATCTTGAAGTCCTTCAGCAAGTGTTGCCCTTACATCAGATTTATTTCACCATCGCTTTTATCCTACGTTTGTGTCCTCAGTGGTGCACTGAGCGTTAACAGTGGTGCACACAAAGATTTTCCACCATGTGAAAACATTTCTGTCTGTCGTACACATTTTTTTTCAAAATAACATATGAGACAACTAATCACACCTATTCCTCTTGACTTGCGGTGCATGTGGCTGACTGCACAGTGTGCTCAGTAGCTTCCTGTTGTGACAATACTGGGTTTGCGTGGCATCCCAAATAACATGAACTACTAATGTAGGCTTGTCAGAAGGCTTTTAAGCGAGCCGCAAGATTAAAAGTGTTGACAGCAATGGGAAAACATGCTGCATTTCTACCACCAGGTACATACAACAGCTGCAGCAAGTTTTAGTGTTAAGGTAAGAAACAGCATATAAAGCCTTGAAAAGACTAACAAGGTTTTCAAGTTTATGAATGACTTAGAATCAACTTTCTCTTGAAAAGCAGACAGCACATTTATAATACTACACAGAGAATAATTTAGCGAAGCACCATATAGGCTTCTACAAAATAAATGAAACTATTTTTTAAGGTATATCACAGTGAAAAGTATCCGTAATGGTAGAATAACATTGCAGAGAGAAGTAAGATCATGAAGAACACACTGTGCCAAACATCCAAGGTGGGCGTCAAACCTACTGTTTACCAAGGAGGACAAAATCAATGCCCTACCCACTGCGCCAAGAACTGCATCTCACTTTGGGCAGCAGCAGCAGCAGCAGCAGCAGGTCTAACAGGGCTCGCTAAGCCTGTGGACTGAGTGAAGCAGTAAACTTTTGACTGGCAGGACTCTGGGGATTTTCTCAGCTGAGTGACATGTCTTTGCGTGACAGTCTGTCATAAAACAAAAACATGCTCTACTCATGTTTGATTTGTATTCTAGTTATGCAAGTAGAGCATCCGCCATATGTTTGCTTTATCATTTACGTCAACTTCTTTCAGTCAAATTCCCTGCCTAGGACAATAATATGTATGCAAAACTGTCCCACTTCAGTCTTTTTTTAATCTTCGATTTCAGATTAAATATTAGACTTTGTACTGCAGAAACACTTCATCACAGCTTTAATTGCTGCCATATTATCACTTGCTGCTTCTGCTAAATCCCCAATTAACTGTGGTTGAATAAATAAACAGACTCCTACTTTCTTTCAACTTTTCACGGCTCAGAAGTAGCCTATCTGCTGACAGGACGAGATAAGCGGTGGATCATAAGAGGACGGTATCTCTCTATTGTCAGGAGATTATGAATGTTCCCTTCATGTAGTGTGATGTCTGTATGATAAGAAATGGAAAAGACCTCTGGTGACTGAATGGAGAGAGAAGCAGGCTGTAAACATCCAAATCTATTTATCACATAAACTGAACCAACCGTAGTTTTGAACTGCTCAGATCCGAGATAGAACTTCCAACAAACCCAAATAACAACCGAGGCTTTCCGTTCATGTCATGTCCCAGCTTCACGGTGTAAACTTGGAAACAACCGCTGTCAGTCTGCGGAAGAGGACTCCCCACCGTCCCCCTCAAACTTACTGGTCGATGAACTGAAGCGTGTTTAGCCCGGACATGCCACAGCCTACATTCTGAAAAACTTTCACTTACATCAACATACGAGTAGACTTATAGACTAGGGTACAAAATAACTTATAATATCTAAAAATGAATAGTTCTAGTTAACCGAATACGCCTATTGACTGTGTTTTCCCTACTTTTCACGCGATTTTCATTCAAACTTCGTTTTTCACGGACAGGACACAAGCAAAAAGCATCCACAAGTTTTCAGTGCAGTGGTGAGGCGGAGGAATATGCGTCCAGAGCACGAGACCGCACGTTAGCTGGCTAAACAGCCGGCGAAACCGACGTTTAAGCTAGCTAACTAGTTCTATTGATAATTAGTTTTTATTTCATTATTTTTGTTTTATGAGGTTGTCCGCATTTTGAATGGGACAAATACGCGAGTCACACTTAATGTGTCCGATAAGTGTCTAGCTGATAGCTGCGTATAACACTTCACATTTGTTTTGAGAAAATGTACCTTGACGGTCGGACGTTTCCGTTACTTTCTCCATAAGATTCGTCGGCCTCCCCGGGCGACCCGTTGTCGTCGTCCTCCACGGTAACGTCTGCTACAATCACCGGGGCGCCTACGTTCTCCAAGCCCCGCTGCATGACTCTTGCACCATCCTCCTCCGAGGTCAAACCTGAACCCCGGGTGACGGACTGCGGCTCCCTCCCGATGGCGGAGCCCTGAGTTTGCGAAGTCCCGAATCCGATGAGCACTTTCAGCAGCAGCAGGAGCACCAGGGAAATGCTCACGTTTCCAAAGTGAAGCCCCCTTTCCATTTGTAACACTGGCACATTAGTGAAATATGAGATTTACATGCCACTGACCTTGTAAATCTTAACATAAAAAACTTTAAGTGGAAAAAAAAACTGTAACTACAAAGAAAAATCTGCTGTGTCTAGCAAAATGCCCTTTCAAATCTGTTCTTTAAGTAAACATAAACAGCCACTGGGACACCATGTTATTCCCTTTATACTTGACTCAAGACTTGCCCTGGTAACGCTAAGTCCCGCCTTGTTTCTACACTAGGATTGGACAACCAAATCCGTACGTTCGTTAAAAACCCATGTTGCTGTTTCCCATTGGTCAGTTTGCTGTCAATCACGCATACTCTCATACTCAGCAGATTAAGATTGCATCAGTTATCTGTCATTCAAAGAGGCGGGCTCAGTAAGTCCCAGCCCCCACAAACAGTGCTCATCATTGGTTAACCCACTGTCTGTCAAAACCACGCAGGCGCACTTGCGGCTAAAATGCTAAATGAATAAAAGGTGACGCAAAAAAGTCCCCGATGGCGAATCCTGTGGCGGACATACGATTGGTAGGATGTGTCGTCGTCCGTCCAATAAAAGAGAAAGTCCCGACAGGCAGCAACGCCATTGGTCGAATTCTGCCACCGCTGACTAAATGTAAGCACCGATTCGATATTTCACCTGCCATTCCGGTGTAGTTGTCAAGACAGCCGACTTGAAAAGCATCAACGTGGCTTCACTGTGATAGGTGCATTTCCTGTTCCTGATCACGAGTTATGTCTTCTCATTGGGGCTATGACATAATGTCTGTCAAAGACTCTAAAAGCACGAAGGAATTTAGTTTTTTTTTAAATATATATATA
>JBBPCS010000590.1:88134-128456 GCA_037974645.1 Hollardia meadi
GATTGTATGCATCAAAGGGTTAAATTGTGCATTTATGAAGTGCTTTAGAGGAGATTTAAAAATATTGCGATATATATTGTGTATCGCGACATAACCCAAAAATATCGCGATATTATTTATAAGCCATATCGCCCAGTCCTACCGCTTCCTATGGGAGGCTGTATGTGATGATGATTGGTTGGCAGGATACACCATCACCAAACCTCAACTTGCACCTGAGTTCATAACCAGAGAGCTCCTCACCTGGAATCATCTTGATCGCGGTGTTGACTTCCTTCCAGTTCTGAGCGTGCTCAAACTTCCAGTCCAGGATGAAGTTGCTGTTGTCAGTGACCACAGGACCCTGAGAGACAGACAGACACAACTCAGACCTCAGCCACTGATCAAAATCACTCACAAGGCTCTTTATACCCAAACCTAGTACACAAGAAGGAAACGTGTCAACAACAATTTGAGTAAACTTCAATGACAGTGTTGAAAAATCATTTCTAACTTGGCTGAAAATAACAATAATAATAATAATAATATCAAGTCTGAACAGTTGTTATTTTTAGGATCTTTGTTTAACAGTGCACTATGGCTCAGCATAAGAAATCAAATACTGTAATTAAACATGAACAGTTATTAAATGTTTATTATATTTAGATATTTATTTTATTATATTTATTATATATTTTTTATTTTATTATATAATATTTAATTTAATATTTCCAAGTAATAATAATAATAATAATAATAATAGGCCCAAAAAAACCTTTGTAATAAACTATTTGTATAGCACCAAGTGCTTCACATAGAATGGACATAAAAACAGGGATAGAAAGTTAATGTAAAGTTGATAATATAGGTAAAAGCAGGGACAGAATAAATAATGTAAAATAAGATGGAGAATAAAACCTAAAGAATAGTTTTTAAAAAAAAGCTAAAGTAAGGTTAAAATTAGCAAACATAGAATGCGTAAAATCAAGTAAAAAAAAAAAAAAAACAGCATACAAAAAGCAAAGCAACAGTGCAGAAGTGCGAGGCCCAAACAAGTTTCAAGCCTGTATCCAGAAAGTCAAAGCTAGATAAATGCTTAAGTGAATATTTATATATATTTTTGCTCTGGCTTCTCTGATATCTATAAGTAGTGTGTTCAATAGCTTTTGGAGTAACTGACAAAAGCTGCATCCTCAATAAATGTAATAGTGAACAAGGGAGTTAGTGATGTAGCTGGATCCCAGACTGTGAAGGGCTCCGTATATAAAGGACCTTAAAATCTATCCTAAATGTTACAGTAAAACAGTCACACTTCTTTATCTTGACTGGGCAACGACAGCAACTCTATAAAATTAACCTGCTGAGTGGAGGCTTGTCAGTTTGCAAACTTCATTGCGGCCTGACCTCTGGAACCATTAAGTTAATATTTGTGTTGAATAAATAGCAGCCTGTCTGTGATCATCAAGGCTTCCTGGGTAAACAAACTGGTGCTCGTCCACTCATTAATGTACAAGGCTCAACAGTCAACAGTAAATATAGAAGTATAAAGAACCAGAATAACAGACAGTCACTTGTTTTTCCTGCTGGATGTTGAGTAGGATGTTGTACTCTACAGACTGTTAATGAGGCAGATACAGTAGTGTACAGGATGTGTAGGTGTCCTCTGGTCTCACTGTAAACTTTCAATGTTTCTGATCAACTCTCATTGTGTGATGAATGTATTTCTCTCTACATCAAACATTTGAAAAGCTGATTTTGTTTTTTCTACTAGCTACTAGCTTGCAGTCTTCTGTTGGGCCTTCACCAGCACATTGCAGCATATCACATATCTACATGTGCTTATTATCACCACCTGTAGATCTGATTATGTCACCAGTGTGTGCATGCGTGTGTCCCCTCTACAAACAAAAACGGCTCCATAGCGCTACTAGATGTCAAAAACTCCACAGGGTACTTTTTAGCTCAAGCACAATTCCAGGAAAATGTCATTGCATGTCGTGCCTACTTTGATTTCATTATTGCCACATAAAAACATGATGTAAAAATGTAATATATCCTGAGTAAGACCCTGCATAAAAAGCACTTGGGGAAATCACAAAAATGATATCCTGCTCATTAAAAGTTTTAATAAATTAAATGGTTTCTAAATGGTTTAGCTGCTCTGATCCTTTGAAAGTGAACCTGCGGGATCTAACAGTGCTGTATGAAAACAAAAAATTAGTCTCCAATCCTCCACTTACTGCTTTACTGACAGCCATCCGTAAGTTGGCCTCCCCTCCGAAGCGTTTGGCTATGGTCCTGGAGACGGGAACGTACGCCATGGGGATCACCTCGATAGGAACGCCCTTCTTCCACTGCTGGCCCAGAGCCTTGGAGTCCTTCCTGAGAGGAGAAGGCAGAGTAAGAATCGTATCGGGACACCCACATCCAGATTCAACTACAGAGCCCTTATAATTTGTAAGAGCTTATCCTCAGGTACACCATCTGACTGATCTGTTGGTGCAAAATTATACACTAAACGTGTTCAAACAATAGCATATTATTTATAGTTTTTAACTAATGCAACAAAAGGCTCATTCTGAACAGCTAAAACACACCAAAAAAAACAAGAAAATTCAAGAAAAAGATGTAATTAAAGTGTCTTGTAGCAGAAAACAGCAGCCTCTCAACCAGCTAATGCTTACAAATTTAACAAATCTTCAGTGGAACCACAAAACATTTTTTTTCCCTTTGAAGGCTGGCAAAAATGTTGGCGTGTTCGAACTAGCAAATACGAACCTGTAGTCGGCAATGACGACGAAATGTTTAGCACAGCTGGCTACGATCTTCTCCTGAGTCAGGCAGCCGCTGTGAGACAAAGAGAGGACGAACATGAGACAAATGTCAGCGGAGGCGCTGTTTTAGTTCTGCTGTCTGTATTGAACTGTACTCACCCTCCACCTTTTATCAGCGTGAGATCTGCGTCCACTTCGTCAGCTCCGTCAATCGCCACATCCAGCTGTGTGGGTGGAAATGTCAAGACAAACAACTTGTGACACAAGCACAAAACAAGGCAAATAGGACCCTTGAGACATTCTCTTGCAACAATCTGCTCCGCCATTCAGGTTTTTTGCAGCTGCATAATTTCGGCAGCGCTCCAATTCAAGCTGACAGGGTTTGAGCGGCAGCATATTGTGGCCCTTCCTCATTTCCAGGGCTTTCAGTTAAATTTGTAAAGAGCTCATCATACCTCTGGGTGCCTGTCCAGATCCGACAGTGTGAGGCCGTGCTGCAGAATCAGCTGACGAGCCTGTGGGAGGACGAGAGATGGGAGGAAAAAATGTGAGCAGCAGGAGAAAAGAGACAGAAAGCAGAGGAGAGCTGTGTTTTCATTTTGTGCATTTTTTTTTAAAGGGCACAAACAGATTAGGAAACTTAGAACTTAATGAATCTTTTCTTGCAAGTAATTCTGAATAAATCATTTATATGTTCAGACAAAACGACAAAGTTGTGTGTGGTAATGAACTACATTCAGAGCCACAATGTTGCATTACATGCTGTTTCCAAATACTTTGCCACATTAAGCCACCAGGATGCACATAATTACAAGTAATGTTGGCCAAGAGGTTAGACTAAAACCAACCTGGAAGGAGGTCGGCACACACACAATGTTGAGTTTCTCCTGGCGCACTCTCTCAGCTGGAACATACAAAAGACACATCATGGGTGCATTTACCTCAAGCCTTCTGCTGTATTTATTAAACATATCGCTTGTAATGATAAAGCAGAAAAAACATGCAGTAATGGTTGTTAGTGTGATGAAACATTATACACACTGAACCTTGAACTTTTTGTACATTCAAGATTTCCCTTCCATAAAGACACCTCAATGAACTTCAACATTAAAAAAGAAGCAGTGAGCTTTATTTTAATTATTGTGGCCAAGTTATTGCCTAAAAGAAAAATGTAATTTATGAGACATCAGTCGTCTCATGAATTACATCTAGAATCTGAATTATTTTGGTGGCGCTCACCTAATCTGTCCACAGCATAGACGATGGTTGATCCGCTGCCAACTCCAACCACCTGGTTGTTCTAAGAGAGAGAACACAACTCAAACTGATGCAAACATGCTACATTCAACTAAGTACATTTACTCAAGTACCTAACTTAAGTATTTCCATTTTATGTTACTTTATACTTCTTCTACACTACATTTCAGAGACAAATGTTGTACTTTTTACTCCACTTTGTTAATTTTTATGATAAACTGAAGGCTCAAATGTTCATTTATAGGTTGAGAAAATTTGTAGCTCATGACAAATTACGTGGTTCTCATAAGACGGCAATAAGTACTACAAAAAAATATATAATCTTATAGATTTATGATGCATTGCTGTATATTAAGGTGCCCAACGTATGTAGTTAAATTAGCTAAACCTGAAACACCTACAGCAGTAAAAGGCAACATTAATACACCAGTAGCATTTATCCAAAACCATATATATACGTTGTAAAAGTAAAACACTGACAGGGACCATTTTACTGCACAATGAGTACTTTTACTTTTCATACATTAAGTACATTTTACTGATGATACTTACATACTTTTACTTAAGTAAAGGCTTTTACTTGTAGTGGAGTATTTTCTTAGTACATGCACTTAAGGAAATGATCTGAATATTTCTTCCACCACCGCCTGAGAGCAAAAACCTGCCATGAGCTGCATGAGTGAGCACTAGTGAACAGTAGTTAAGTGTTGGTTGTATTTATGCGTTCATAAACACCATAATACATATTGCAACAGAAACTATGAGCTTAATATGGGTATTCCTTTTCCTGGTTGATACCAACAGATGTTCACAACACTGGGTCTACTTCTTGTTTCTGATATTTCATGAGCAAATATGGGCGGTTGAATGTGTAATTAAAGGCAAATAAAAAACCTGCTGTATTCACTATATGGTCTGTAAAACACAGACTGATACTTTATTATCATTATTATTAATTATGCAATGTATTATAAACTAAATAAGTTCGGTCAGCTCCAGTTTAAATCATGCGTAACATGTTAACAACTTATCTGTTTATCCATCAGTTAAAAAGTACACTGTCTTGCTAGCAGCTAAAACATGCTGTAACATATGCTTTATATATTTAGTCCTTAATGCCGAACAAAGTTAGCCCACTATCCCGGGACAAGCATGCATAACACTGAGCTAATTCCCTCCCAAACGCGTGCAACTTAGATAACGGCATGAAGTTAGCACGCTAGGCTACATTACTTTCGATCTGTATATTAGCTAACTTTGCTAGCGTGCAGCATCTGAGCACGTAGCTACGAGGACAAGCTAGCAGGCTGTTATCACATGTGGACGTGTTAGCTAAACAGCGACACGGTGAGCAGTCCACAGTACCTGGACGTGGTTATCCACAGCGGCGTAAGCGGCCAGTTTCTTCGACTCCTCTGCCATGTTCGCCCCGGACCGACTGAACAGACGCACGTGTTGGTGGCTGCAGAGAGCCGCCTGCCTCCAGGATGCTGAACAGAGAAATCCAGCTGCGATGTTAACTAAAGAGGCCCACCCCTGGAGTCTCATGACCCGGCCCACGAGACGGAGTCAGGCCTAGAGAGAGAGACACGTTTCCCCTCCGCACTGTGAGACAATAGCGGTGTTGTAACTGTGTTTGATAAGCGATCGCCTGCCGCGTCCCCTCTCATATGACTTGGAGATCTGCGGTTTTCTGCGCAGGTGCAGCGCAGCAGCGACACCACGGAGAGTGCAGAGTTAGAGAAAAGCTTTTGGGGATTGTTTTAGTGTAATATGCTATAATTTTATCAGTTACAAACCACACTACATCGTCACACATGATGAGGATTTACACAGAGCTTCAGTGTGGCTGATAATGCAGTAATGTCCTGAAGGTGGCGCCAGAGGACAAGCCATGGGTTGATCAAATGTAAAGGGTTCACCCTCTTGGAGCCATGAATGTTCACAGCAGCAAATATTCATTTCTTTTAGTATGTATTATCAGCAATTTTACTAAAAAGTATCAAACACATGTATTAATATTACTTATGCATTAATGTGCATGTTGTATTTTACTGCTGTGTGTGTGTGAGGTTGAGCTCATTCAGTTTAATCTACAGAGATATTCTACAAGATCATGTTTGCAGCATGAAAACTAAGGATCTCTAAAAAGTCAACTTTACAAGAGTAGTAGCTTAAGAAGTAGGATGATTGTCTCAACACATAAAGGAACACTTCAAACTTCACAGGAACAGGAAGAAGGTGAAAAACTGTATCCATAAGGTAAATATCGTAGTAAAAAGTACATTTTTCTCTGAGATGTGGTGGATTAGACCTGTAAAGTAGCTTAAAATTGAAATACACAGGTTCTCAAGGGAAAAGGAAATCTGCTCAAAATACCTCCACATTTTGGTTTTGAGGTTTGATGCTCAGTGCCATTTCCTTTTGGAGCGGATCGCCCACTTACTTGGAATAAAATATGTAAAATAAGTGCACGTAATTATGAAACTAATCAGCACTTATCATCTTGCCCTTTTGTGATACATTATAATGGAAGAAATTGTTGGTCAAGGAGACTTTTTGACCCGGTGTTGGTGAGTGGGTCAAACCATTATGAGAAATCTAAAGTCCATAAATCTACATATCAAACATGATTTTAAAAAATTAGATATTTTGCTGTGGTCCAATGAATACAAGCACTCACACATATTACATCACTACTACTTTTTATTTGGCAAACAGCTTGAGATAGTCTCTCTTTTTCAGTGTACAGTATACTGTATATATACTATAGTAAACCAACACATTCTGTTTGATAACCATTTTTTTCTCATTTTTACATATTACAGCTTACAAATATAGCTGATCTTTTTGACAAAATTACAGTTTCTGTTTGACACCTAAATTAGTATGCTATATAAAAACCCACACATCTTACATTCATGATTAGAAAAAGTAGGCTATAGGTATGAAATCAGGAAAAGAAAAGAAAAAACCCAAAACACCACAGTACGCAATTTCAAACAAATCCAATTAGGAACGGGGGGGGGGGGAGGGGTCAAGGTTTCACAAACAGAGCAGTATGCGTTTCACTCTGAATCCAATGGTAAGTCATCTGAGAGGAATTTGCTGCTATTCCAAAATCATCTGTACAGAGAAGATATCAAGGAACAACAACAATACTGTCACATAAGAAGAAGAATGGTTAAACCTCTGTACTCAGTCCAAAGTTAGAAACTAATACCTTGCCATGGATTATAATGGATAGTTGATAGAAACTAAACTTTGCATTGCAAGCTGTACATATAACTTCATACCTCACAATCTCTGTCTCGTCCCTCACTAGTGCTGTCTTAAGCCTTAGTCCAAGGATTATGTAAATGCCTCCCAGCTTTCCTTTCACGCCTTGCTATCTCGGCGTGAGACATCTGCTTAAATTGGACATCTTTCTCACATCTGTAAGACGAAGTTGAACTGAACTGCATGAGGGAGCTGCCTTTTGGATGTTTGGAAAGCGACTAAAAACCCATGCGGCACTGTGAATGCCTCGGTGACGGGCAAACTTTTTGTTCTCCTTTATGTGTGCGATAATTGAATTTTGTACCGTGAGGATGGACTGCAAAGTTGCGGTCTTAAAAATAGGGCTGGCCCGTCTTTGCTGGGAGTGAAGCTGTTTTTATACACAGTATTGCTGAATATTGAGCCTTGCATTCGGTTTACTGAGAAGTTACTTTTTGACTACTCTTTTTTTTTTTTCTTGTGTAGGATACATGACCATTGGCATTACATTGTATCAAAAACCCCATGTTGAGTCATGCTTTACGCAAACCAGTGGCTAGAAATGTTCTTTTTTTGTCTTTTTGTACTGTAGATAACAAGATAATCTTTCCAGACGTCTGGATTATTACATGACAACGTTTGCAAGCATTGATCTAATCATAACATCTAAATAGAAAACAAGACCAGATTATTCTGAAACTCATCTTTGAGGACTTGTTCACAAAAAGAAAAAAGGGATGCATTTTGTTGAATCCAAAGCCCACAAATGTTTTTGTTGTATTTTATTTTTCACCTTTACCTGACTTTCATCTTTACTCGCAATGCACCAGAACTGTGTAGGACTTTTGACATGGAGCTGGAAGGGACCTTGATATGTAAACACTGCGGCAAAAGCCAGATGTAAGACAACCCACTCAGAAATAACAAGAATCAGTAACTGTGGAATGTAGAGGAGCAAACAAAGAACTACGCCCCAGTTCGGGGTAAAAACACACAAAATTCTCCTTTTCTACTTAAAACATCAACAGCCATCAAGATAAATAAATATTCTATTTGAATCCAACCTAAAATACTTTTGTATATTGCCATAATATATTCTAATATATTCATAATTTGATAAAGATTTCACTATATGTTTTGGTTTGTGCTGTCGTTCTAAATAATTACATATAATATATATACCCGTGGAATGTATGTCTTTATTCGGCTGAGTACTTAAATTCCACCTTTAAAATGAGGTTTTCGAAAAAAGCTGGCAGGAAGCTATATGAGGGACACACACACGCACACATACACACACGCGCGCGCGCACACACGCTCCCTTTTTCCTCCACTTAACGAACACTGACGTTTGTCGGAATGATGTATGCACGAGCACAAGTGTCCTTCATAGAAAAAGGCGGAATCACAGCTAAAAGGTGCAGGAATGTAAAGGTTTTAACACTGCATGATGACAGCAATACAAAAGCTAAAGATTTACTTTGTAGCGGCCAAGATGCAGTGTTCTTATCACTTAATTTGCCCACGGTGTAGCTGTGTAAAATTTACCCGGGTGACAGCGTAAAAACACAATGTGAGTGCAAAGTGTCAAAAAGAAAGATATTGGTCATACTTACATTGTGCCATTACACCTTTCTAAGTACTCTACAATGTACACTGGCAGCATTTTCTATACCTGACACAGTATTAGTGAGTACTTTAAGCACTTACCCATAGCTTAACACACAGATGAATACACTGCAGTGAGGATAAAATGTTACCATAAAATGGAAAGGGTGTGAGAGGAGAACATGGAGGTATATGGCACCGATCAGGGTCAAACGCAGGTGAAACAGGGAGTTCTGGGCCGTCCAGTTTCTCTTTTTTTCTCGGTAGAACTTTTCCCCAGAGAGATTCTATCTGTCCATGTTTGGAAAACATTTCCTACGGCTCTCATCTCTCCTCCTCACACGGCATCTCACATTTCCAGTGCTTCACCTGTAAGAGTGTTCTTATCGGATACAAAAATCAAAACAGTCGGTATTTCCTCCTCCTTCCTTTTTTTTTTTTTTTGCGTCCATACAGTTTTGCATTGAAAAATATGTTGTTTTTTTAAATCCTCATCTCTTTATTTATTTTAATTTTTTTTAAATTCTAGACGTCTTTTTTTTTCTTTTTTTTTTGTGGATCCAGAACTCGTCTCCATCTGTAGCTACATGTGTTGGGCATCCATTATGTCCAAGTATTTGGCCTCAATGATATGAGGAAGCACGTTGTTCCTAAACACAGAGCAGACAGAATTTATGGCAGCAATGAGGAAAAAAGAAAAGACATCACACCTTCAAAATGTCAGATCTTATCAGACAAATTTTATCACTTCCTGCTCAGGAGTATCAGAGAACAAGAGAGAAAATCAACAATGCATCGGTGGCTGATGTACAAGTATGTGAGTGTGCATAATGGCACATCACGGTGGGGAAAGCTGCATATGCTGTATATCAATGAACTTGAATTAAACTTTTCTTTTTAATGCAGTAAAATGAGTCTAAACTGTACATGATGTCTCTTCTGCATTAAAGCTTCTCTAGACGCAGCTGTTCATAGGGGGAAAAAAGGATATATCCACTGTACACTACCTGTCCAGTACCAAACAAACCAAGCAGACAAAGTTAGAGACGAGCTGGTGAACATAGTGGAGCATTTAGCAGCTAAAGAGTGGAATATTCCCCTTAAAAGTTGGTGGAGACCAAAACAGGGAGGTGCAAAGGAGAATGAATACTTTAAATCAATGCTGATATTGCTCCATGTCTGCTAGAGGTGTAAATAGGCAACTGTTTGCTAACACGGCAACTTTACGTTGACACTGCCACCAAGTGCCACAAAATGAAAATGAATTAGACCACTAATATTGACACTCTGACGGTAATGAACCCAAATAGTGTGTTTCAGTAAACCTGGGTATGGTGCTGAAATCTGCTATATAGACGTGCAGAAATCAAACCAAATAGTCACAAAAATATTAAAGCTTAAACTTTGAAAGTGCTAAATAAATTAAGTTTACTCACTTTATTTAAAGTTTAACAATTGTTCAAATGCAAAACATATATTTTATTGAAGACATTCCACCACTTTGATGCAGCGAGGGTGCGTGTAAATTATTATATCATCTATAATGCACTACACCCATCTGCTGTCAGTACTGCAGCTTCCGTTTTCACACATTGTGTTTAGTAAGACGGCACAGGTGAACTGCAGCACAAAACATTTGTATCTTAACTGAACTGCCAGATGTTTCCAGCTGAAACACACTAATAGTCATTATAGAATTTTAAAAATGTAATTAAGATCATGAGAATTGTCTACGTTATTCCCCAGCAAGGTGCTGTCCAGAGAGATATGTGGTTTTGACAACAATAGAAACGCTGATTTTACTGTGGCCGGAACAGGTTTTCATCCAGAGGCACATTAAGGTCAGACACAGGATTCGTTACCTGCACGCTGCTGAATGTCATCCTGCTTTAAAGCACTTGAGAAAATCATTTTCTGAGACAAAACTGCCGCAGTCGTACCTGATTGGAATTAGCAGGATCATGAGCAGAGGGAAGATCATCTTCATGTACGGTATCGGGTACATGCCAAACGTACACAGCACCAGCAGCTGCATCATCTGCAGGAAGGTGAAGTAGTGGATCTTTCTCTGGGGCACTTTGCGGATGTAGTGGGTGGGCGGGTAAGACGTCTGCGGGAGGTGAGAGGATCAGGACAGATTAAAACACAATCTACCCTGAGGTTCTTTTCCTCACTGTCCTCTGGTCTCCTGCAGTCTTTAAGAAATGACTAAGGGAAGTGGACGGCCCACACAACTCTAAGAAGTGCGCTGCAGTTTTTAGATCATAAATAACATTTAGTTTCCCAGTGCATGCTCTGTTATGATGTAAAATAAGTGTATTTATAATGTTAGAGCGAGGTCTCCTGTGTGAATGTCTGAGGTGGGTTACAGGAAGAAGCTGCTGATATTAATCTAAACCTGCACTTGATATTTATATAAAAATATACCTGTCTTTCCAATTTAAGAGGAGCTGCAACAAGACAAACGCATCTCCTACAAATCTGGTGCCAGCAGCGAATAACAGGAGCTGATAAACCAGAAAATATCCCAAAACTCTGCCAATAACACCATGTCACAATCTTACTACTTGTTATGATCTGAAACGTACAAAAACAAGACTCAACACATCTTGACTCTCCACAGTCCAGGCCTGAAAATCTGTTTCACAAACGTCACGTGTCATAAAACAAGCTTCTCGTTAAAGCATAGCTGAGAGCTATTATGTTGAGTGATTTGAGACGGGAAAGAAAATCAGTACAAAAAAATAAGATACATTACATAACCATAAATAAACACACAAAACTGACATTTTTATGACAACCGTCTTACACTGACTTCGACCTTTATGTTGAATATTGTGTAAGTTTAGTGATACGATAAAGAAAACTTTTCAGTAAATATTGGCTGAAAAAGCTGGACGCACTAATGTCCTAACTTTTTGTAATCCTTTGGCGTAAAGAACCACAGAACACCTGAATCTGTCTGCAGTTAGCTGCAGTACATCGCAGGATTTCTGGGTACTGAAGTTAGAGATGACATGAGGAATAATAACTTGGCTTTTCCATAAAAATGTTCCATAACGACATAGAATGATCCTTCTCCCTTGAATATGCAAGTTTAATTTCAAATCTTTGACTGCAGGACACAAAATGCCCATTGTCAGTACACACAGGAAGCTTTAAGTTTCCACATCACACTTCTTCAAGTTAAACTGAGATTTAACTTTCCTCCTGCAGATGAATTCGACAGCAGACTGTGTCGAACTCTGCTCATTTTTGAGGTTGGGGGGGGGGGCATTCGTTTTCTTTTTAAAAGTTACCTCTCACTGCCATCTGGAGGCGCTAGTGTGTGGCGTTTATCGAGTACAGTTGAGAGGAAAATGGCAAGTCTTGCTTCCAGCAGGAAGGTTAAATCGGACACACAGGAGCAGAGACTTCTTGTAGATTTCTTGATGTTTTAATCTGGCTCACCGTGTTAGAGAGTTCAGCAGGAGGAGAATGAATAAATATGTAAATATAAAAAGCATCTTTATGCGGCTGACACAAGAATAATCCTGTTAATTTACTGGCTGATCTGTCTTAATTCCCTAAAACCGGCCCACCTGGTATTCTGAGTAGATTAAAACAAAGAATTAAAATTATATTTGCAAATATCATCTGACTCAGGTCTGGTCCTCCAGCACCGGGCACCCAGTCAACCGTTTGATCTGCAGAGCCCTGCAATCGACATATGGTCACCCACACACACACACATTTATTCACTCGCCCTCTTACGCCACACACACACGCTCTCTCACCTGCTCCTTGAGGAGGAGAGCCATGCGGTCGCACATCTGGTTTCCGTCGATGGAGGTGAGGGCGATGTAGAGGAAGAGGCCGTACAGGACAGGTTTGGGGATCCACTGGAGCGGGAGGGGCAGCAGCAGCACCGACACGCCGATGAAGATGTTGGCAGTCAGAGACGTCAGCCGGGTCTCCTTCACCTGGACAATACTGATGAGGCACATAAAAAACACAAACAAAATACGATCACGCACAAATGAATGGTTGCTGGAGAGCACACAATGGTTTTATACAATGCAACAGACAACATTTTTCTTTGTTTTTCCAGGATTTTCTTATCAGTGTTCCTGCACATTTTCTGTTTGAAAAATTCTCAATTTTTCAGCCCAAATTTCCAGAGTTTGAGGGAGACTTTTGGACCGTGGTGAACTAAATAATGTTAAAAACCGGATTTTTGCACAAACAATACGGCTTGTTAAATGTTTAATCTCAAAAAACACAGAGGGAACAGACGATGTAACCGACTTTCATCCCACTCGTGCAAAAACTTTCCTCACTTGCTCTGACGTGAATGTCTTCTGACTGGAGTGTTAGCAGCTCTTATGGCTCCTGGTGTATTTTGTATTTAAAGGTTAAATATATGACATTTTGAACAATAATATAGCAGCAATCAACTATTTGCTATGTAAAGATTAGATGTAGACCAATTAATCGCTAGTGGCCGATGGCTGTGCAGACTCCACCAGTCAACTACTCAACTGGAATTATTGACCTTGAGGCAAAATAACAGCTCAAAAAATTTAAATCACTCCCATCAGTTCCAAATATATTTATTACTTACTTTGGGTTGGATGTTGAGTTTCAGATTTATATATTAGGTATGTTTTTTAAGTTGAGTTTGTTGTTGTTTTGCAATATCTAGTGGCAGTGAATGTCTTTTAATGCTTTTATACATTTTATATGATTAAATATTGTCTACTTTAATGGCCATTTGTCTGCTTTGGCATCCTTTGACAATCAACATGTTCACTGCACTGTGTGTGTGTGTGTGTGTGTGTGTGTGTGTGTGTGTGTGTGTGTGTGTATTCAGGCTAGTCTTAAAATGGCCTCTTCTCTCTGTCTGTCTTCTGTGTCATCTAAGCTGAATAAAAGTTGCATGTTTGAAGACATTTCTTCTCTTTCCTGGCTTAAAACTAAAAAGCGGCCCGTGCCTTCAAGGCCGTGGCTCCTGAACCTTGGAACTCTGCACACTGTGGATGCCTTTAAAAAGCAAATCCACCTGTTTAGACTTGTCTTTGTGCAATTTTGTATTTATTAATATTTTTGTTGTTTTCCCTCTTGGCTGGTATTTTATGCCTCTGGAACCACTGCTCTGTGTAACCACTTTAGCAAGTTTTCATAGAAATTTGGAATATTAATTAAATTGCATACTTTTCTAGAACAAATATCTGTAATTGGAGTCTTACAGAGGATTGTCTCCTATGACCCATTTATCACCCTTTACTTACTTAACAAATCCTGAAGATATAACTACAACTCTGCACATACTGTATGTGTGTGGCCAGAATGATGATCTCAATCATCTCATCTCTTAAAAACTCCTTCACCTCTTCCACCCAGAGAGAAGATGGTTAGTTACACAGTAATCATGCAATCAGGGAAGAGCAGGATACAGTAGCCTGCAACACAAAATTACAGTCACCACATGCTCTGAAGACGACCTTTAATTGAGCGCCTGATTAGCGCTGGCAATGAGAGGGCGGGTAACTCACGTCTCATAGAGGTGCCCCCCCTCCACGCGTTGCTCCACAAAAGCCAGCTGGCGCACATGGAGGGTGGAGTGGGGGAAGGCGGCGTGCATCCAGGGCAACCCCAGCACCGACATCAGTATGTTAATGAGCCCAGAGAGCATCAGGTCCCAGTGATACGCCGTGCCCTTCAGCAACCTGAGGAGCGGCACAAGTGTTACACTCCGCAGCACAGTCGACAACAACGTAGTGCACCACAACAAGAGGTTAAACCACAACTACTCACCAGAACCATACAGAGAAAACAGATGAACACACACACACAGACGGAAAAAGAAAATTTGCATATGTGACAGTATACTCAACTCACGCACTCATACAAAGGGCATCATTCTGCTAAGGTTAGCGACAACTTGAATAAACTCGCTCGTGTGTTACACTAATTCTTCTCATCCAACATACAAGAAAACCCACGGACGTGTTGTGCATTCTCTCTCGTTTTTCATACGAAGCAAAGCACGAATCAATATGTCACTGACAATGACTTCATAAGCTGAGCGTGACATTACAGTAACTTCACATAAAAAAAGGATGGCTGCGACCTTTTATGATGCCACACAATATTTTTCTGCACACGTTAGTGAGGGATCACTGCCGTGCGTCTCCCCTGCCTCTGCAGCGGGCTCTGTGGGAGGGCGGTGTGTGTGTGTGTGTGTGTATAAGTATGTGCTTCTTTGTGTGTCTTTTGGGCGGGGGTTCACCCTTAAACAGTGAACAGGTTGTGTGGACGTAGGCTAGTGTCTACAGCAAATGTTCTGTAAAGAAATACAGACACACTAATCGTACTGATCACCAGACATGTGTCCTGCCGGTGTGCCCTTGAGCGTGACATTGAAACCGGCACGCAGTAAATCACTCTGGATATGTGTGTAAAGGTGTAAGAAAATGATACACTTCAGTATTGCAATATTGGGTTTTGTGAAACTGTATTGATTCTCAAAACCTCTGTATTATATGTTTATATATGTATATAATAGTTTAGATGCAAAGATTTGTGGCAGTTGTTAATTTTATGTTGTGTTTAAACCCCCGACCGCTAGATAGCAGTGTTGTTATCTATATTTTGACTCTTCCACTCCAATGTAACAATGCCAACTGAGACAGGAAGAAGACTATCGCTTGTGTAAGCACAAAGAAAACATGCCTATGAAACAATTTATTGCCTTGCTGACAGAATCACAATAGACACAACTAGTTATCAAGCTTTATCGTCACCTATGTTCCTTCAGCCCAAATAATGTACGAGTGATTATAAGGTTAATTTATTGTTTAGTGTATGTTTATTTGCATGATGATGACATAAAACATGCCAGAAAACAAAGACGAGAATCAATAAAAGATCTGCACACGTTGAAAAAAATCCTTTCTAGACAAAAAAAGATGAAGGAATGAGTTGGATAAAATAATTAGAAAAGACAATCAGGAACAGAAATAACAACAACTTACTACAGCTAACAATTTTATATAGAGTAAATCACAGTGGAATAATTTATCAAACAATAAAAATTGGGTTGAACAGATCAATTCTTTTTTTTAAGGCTATAGCAGCTGTTGTTTTGCCTTCCAGTGACATTTAGATCCAATTCATTTCTGCGAAACAAATGCAGACGATAAGGGTTGAAATTCCATCGTTATTAATTTTCACTCTAGGGTTTGGTCCGATGCAAATTTAGAAGAGCAGCGTAAGAGCTCAACATCGTGTTTTGGCTCTGAGGCTTCTTCAGAGCTCCCTGACTGTGACGATTTGACTCAGATGTCAAGTTTCCACCTCAGTTAATCATCCCTCCCTAACAGACTGGCAAATATCATATTCAGCAGATCCAGAAGTGGGGTCAGTGGATCCCCAAAGGTCCTTGGTGGCTTTTTGATGGGTCTTGGAAGGAGTTTAAGCCAGTTAATATCCCAGGTTTCACCCTCATTAATACGATCAGTTTAGACAGTTTTGTATTTCTGAATAAAGTCATATATAAGATGGAAATGATGAGATGGGAACTCTACCTGTTCTCTGGCGCATTTGTCAGGGAGACAACAATGTTCTGGTCGATGAAGATGAGGAGGGCCAGGAGGAAGCCGAGGCCCATGGCGCTGACGATGTTCATGGCCGACAGGCGCTCGAATGGAGCCAAGTTGAAGACGGGCCGGTCATGAACTTTAAAGACCGGAACTGTTCAAAGAGGAAGAGAAGAAATTACAGCTAGACACTACTAAACACACTATTTTCATTAACACACTATTTGAAGGGGTGTGCCTAAGACTGACATGACGCCGTAGTAACCATGACATGTCATGACCATGAAGGAGTCTTTATGATTGTTTGTCATCAAGTGTCATCCGGTCAGTTATGTCACTTTTAATGTAACGTTGACATTGTCTGAGATGTGTTTGTTATGACAACTTAACATTAATAACATAATCATGTCATAGCAGACCATTATAACTATTTCATGAATATTTGTTTACCTCTACAGTGGTACATTTTGTCATTAAATGTTATAACGCCAGTTGAAGACATTAGGTTGTTAAAGTAAGCTTACTGCTAACTACTGCTAACTGTAGCTAGCTACTCTTAGCTAGTTAATTTGGTTAGCCATGGAGCTAGTGTTCCTGTTAGCTGCCAGGAGCCAAACCTGGCAATAAAAACACCTTCATAATGTTATTCCCTGTCGTCAAACTGGCCTCCATCAGTTCACTGAGAGCTAGCAGACTGCTAAAGACTCCTTCATGTTCATGACGTGTCATGTCAGTCTTATAAACACCTCTTCAAATAAATTATTCTTTGCAGGATTTCCCTTAAAAAAACAATGTATAAACTCCTACAAAAATAATCTCTTTCAATAATCACTTATGACCCACACAGATGTGTGTGGCGGTGTATGTACCTGCAGATCGGCAGTGGCTGTGTAGCCCCCCAACCAAAAAGAGCCAATAACAGGATGTGAAGGCAACCAGATCTCTGTCCTCTGCTCTCCAACAAATCTTGCATTGTGTGCTTTTAATATTTTGGGGTTTTGGAGTGGACAAAACAAGCAATATGAAGTTGTAGCTTCAGACTCGGGGTAATTGTGTTGTCTGTTGTTTTTTAAAAAACAAACTTTTCTGACATTTTGTGGGCAAAACAAAACACCTCATTGATTAACTAGTTACTTTTGTGGAATTTGTGTTATATTTTGCCTAAAATTCTGTATTTCAAACTGTTGTGATGACTCATGTTTCCACACCACCAATCGCTTTCTTAGACAATCTGGATTTTTTTTTTTTCAAATGCTGGATATCTCATTTAGGACTGCATCCCCCCAAATGATGCTGAATTAAGTGCAGTCGGTTAAATTTAGGAAGAAATGACAATACAATAATGGGTCTATTATCTTATGACTTATTGTCTCTGAAGGAACAGAAAATTGGCCAGGCAGTTAAATTTTAAATTCACTTGAGGGTTTGGCGCTCGTCTCTGTTTTTCTGTGTCGACCTCTGGAGAACAGCTGCTGCCTTGGCAACAATGAATGGAGATTCAAAATGATGCCAAACAATAGAGGATAAAAACTGAGAATCTCCAATGTGTTGTGGCCTGTGCCTTGATTAAGGAACATAAAAAGACAATAAAGGCACCAAATAAGGGAGGTCTCGCTGTCTTGGGAGTAAAACAGGCTATAAGTTCGAGCCCTTCAGCAGGTCTGGACCAGAGTCCAAAGCCCTAAAGTGTAAAGATACCTCAAACAGTACTGCACTAGCTGACAAGCAACAATTAACCACATTTTTACTGCTGTTTTATACTTAGTGCAATGTTGTGGAACTGTTACCAAACAAACACTACAGTTAGATTCAAAGTATTTGAATTTTTCATCTTTCTATATTTGCTATTGTTAAGAGCACAGAAACACAACTGCTAATCATTTCATCGTTCATTAAAAACCTGTGAGGAAACTTACACGCCCGTGCATGTGGTGGAGAATTAACCATGTGGGACGAGATATTTTGGGTGTCCAAGGTTTGTGAAGTTAATATTCTGTAAATTTTCTGCATACAGACAATGTTGTGATGGACAATTGTACCGTTTCCAGCTTTTTTACAGGCGTGAAACTCTCCTGAATGAATTATCATTGGAAAAGATGAGCTACTGTGTTAGAAAACATCGGGTTCTTTGACCATCGGTCAAAGGCACAGGCCTGTGTACATAAAAAAGTAAGCAGGGAAGTCTGTTATGGAGGTCCACTTCCATAAGAAAGCTGATAATACAATCTGCAGCGTAAATTAATTCAGTTTGGGATGAATTTGGCAGCTATGGTGTAGCATGCTGGTCCAAATTGCAACAACAAAGCATTTTTAATTTAGAGCTCTGACTTTCGATTTTGACTGACTCCTTCGCCACAGCAACAGCGGAGTGAGTATTGCAGTATTTAGAAAAAGATCCACTATACAAAAGAAGAGCAGAGATAATTAAAGCTGACCTCAATGACATCTACAGTATCATTAAATCATTCAAAAAGACTGGTGCGTTTCTATGTTGAGAAATATTGAGGATGTCACTAAAAGACGATTTTGAAACGATAATTCATAACAAACATCTCCCCACAGTTTGCACCTATATGGAATAACAAGGTCATCACAAAGGCCATATAGTCACTGATACAGTAAAATTCTGTTACATTAACATTTTAGCGAGTTTGTGTTTAACACTACTGCACCTTATACATTATGGCAAAGCATCCCCCAGCAAAATATTTGTTATGTTATAATGTATTAAATCTACAAATCTATATCAAAATAAAAGCTTAGTTCACATACAGGTTATCAATAACCTCACTGGAATTCTGGCCGGAAACATCTTGCTCAATAAAAATTATTATAATTAAAATTTATTATAACATTCAGCCATGAGCACATTTCAACAAGGACAATTTCTACTGTTCTAGGCTGATGAAGTACCTAATTTCACCAAACGGTCTTGATTTTTAGGTCACAATTAAGTAAAGACCCCAGAATTTTGCACTTTGAACCTCTCTTCGAACTATAAGTGTAATTACTATCTGTGGGGGAAACTATAATTACCGCCTTGCGGTTGTATGCCTCCGTACGTCAAGTGAAGTGAGTGGAGTTGCAGTTTACATCCATGTCTGTCCAGCCTCATTATAATATACTGTATGTAGTGACTGATAGAGAGCTTGGTCACATGGTGCAATGACAATCACCTGAAGCTCAATATCAATAAAATCAAAGATCTTGTGGTGGACTACAACGCTTCAAATATGGATGTTGCTGCAAAGAAGCTCTGAACTCTGAAACGTGGACTCTTCACACACACGTTCGATCCCGGCAGTGCAGAAGATCTAAACAATCAGCACAGTTTGTGTGGAATCTTGTCATAATTAGCGTATGAATTCTTGAGTAATGACAAAAAATTTGTTTCATAGGTCACACTGACCTTGACCGCTAACCACCAAAATCTAATCAGTTCATTCTGGAGTCCAAGTGGACATTTGTGCCACATTTGAAGAAATTCCCTCCAAGCATTCCTGAGATGTTGCGTTCACGAGCATGGGGCGGACGTGACCTTGAAATTTGACCTCTGACACCGAAATCTAGTCAGTTTATCCTTGAGTCCGAGTGAATGTTTGTGCCAAATTTAAGAATTTTCGTCTAGGTGTTCCTGAGATATCTCGTTCACGAGAATGGGACGGACGGACAACCCGAAAACATAATGCCTCCGGCCAAGGCCGTCTCCGGAGCGGAGACATAAAAAACAATAATGTGGTTTGTTGTAGGCTGATTAGACTGTATAGTTTTATATAGCATGAAATAAATGCACTATCTAGCGTCAGATGAAGCAACAAATGATACTAACGCTCAATGTCACTGAAAAGGTAGGAGCCAATGAAGGAGAACAGCAGCACTGAGATCGGCAGGGCGCAGTCCGACAGCACCTCCCTCACTTTGGCATGCAGGAACGGACTGAAAGAGAGACGGAGAGAGAGGTGGGTATGAGTGGGGAGAGACAAATAATAGAGGAATACAATTACTGTGGACAAGACAAGGACAATGGCTGCAATCCTGACACTGCTTAAGTACCTCGGTCCGCCTTTTCCTTACACAATTGAATACGGATTTGAGGCTGATTTGATTACTGGGAGCAATCAGAAGTAGAATATTAATGCTTATTAAATCACAGGCTGGAACGGAAGCTTCGAGAGAAAAGGGAGCTTTTTAAGAACCGGGTCTGGAAAGTTCCTCCAAGCTCCGTCACTCCTGACAATCTTTTGAGTCAAGGGCCAACTCAGCAGTATTCATCCCAGCCGGCAGCGCTCCCACCCAAACACAATTTAAGCTTCTCCAGTGATTTATCTTAAGAGTGCTGCAGTGCTGCACATTACCTCCTTTTGAACTGGTAGAGGGTGTAGCCCATCCATAATGTCCCGAGCATCAGCAGGAGGCAGAGGACAGGCCTCTCTCGAGTGCACTGGATGAAGGATTCAGGCAGGGCGTTGAGCGCCAGTCCAGCCGCCACGCCGCTCCTGTTTCCCCCGAGCAGGTCTCCACCCTGAGGGAAGTCCTCTAAGCTACTGTTAGCCAGCATCGGGGGTTGGTAGTACTTGTGAAAGACTGAAATTACATCCACAGTGTTTAGTTAACCTGAAGAAGAAACTACTACTTCCAGCAACATTTTTAGCCACACTAGCAGGCTAGCTCTAGGGTTGGCAATGTCAAATATGTCAATAAATATTAGACAAATTGCTATGAAGTTTTGTACAGACATTCATGGTGCCCAGAGGATGATTCCTAATTAGTTTGATGATACAATGATGTTCCTCTAGTGCCACTTGCAGGCTGATATTTGTGGTTTCATGTAAAATGTCTAGACTGTTCACACAATAAAATTGTGTCCAATCAGCATATATGGTTTGGTACCACTACATTCCCATCTTTTACATTAGTGCTAATTAACAATGCTAGCATCGTTACCGTGAGAATGCTAGCATGCTGATGTGAAGATTTAGCTCAAAGCACTGCTGTTCATTTGTATAACCTCACAATGCTGCTAGTGTGGCTGCAGATTCTTTAGTCTCAACAGTAACAGGAGCATATATAGAACAACTGTAAATACATGAGAAAACACACTGCACAATGGTTGGCCTTGTTAAACCCGAAATCCTGTGACTGAAATGTGACAACATGTGCAACACCCACAACAGCTTTAAAAAAACAACATGTTTGTGCTGCAGTCAGCACAGAAACACTGGAAAAATACTAAATTTGTATGAAGAGACATTTTGTGTCAAGAACTTTAAAGTCTGCGTGAAGAGCTGAAGGAGAGAGAACCTCGTGAAAGTGAGATCAACCTCAGCCAAGCTGTGGCTCTGCGCTGAAACTTGATCAACTGGAATGTAAAATAAAAATCAGCGAAGGTACACAGAACACTTGGGGTACATATCAAATATGTTTTGAATCATCTTAGTGACAGGCAGTGACAGGATCAGTGTCAAATAATTAGATTCCTTAAACACTGGAGTCCTTGCAAGCAGAATGGTTACAGCGCCTGTCACGTGGCTACACGGATGTGACCTTGCCGGTTCGAGTCTAGCCAGCATTTCAAACCTTTTCTCTCTCTCTTCCTGTCTTAATCCAATAAAGAAAGTATTCTTTAGAACCTGTAAACACCCTCTATGACTTTATCTCTTTCCTGTCAGCACCAGATGACTGTATTGGAATTTTTTCCACTGGAATCAGTCCTGAGACCCTTATCAGATCTACAGTACAAACAACCCACCAGTCATAATGTGTGCCTGCCTCTTTAGCAAGCATCGTGTCGAAGGTTGGCATGTTTACAACTATTTTAAATAAGAACAATGACGCCAACCTTGTCGATTAAGACTGCCACACAAAAAGAAATCTTTTCTATCATCACTTTCATTTGAGAGAGTGCGACACGACTGACATGCTGCTCCCTCCGCAGGCCTTTTCATTAAAACAGGAGAAAGTTATACAGCAGGCAAAGTTGTACAGGAGGCTGGATACACATCCGAAATGTATTCATTCATAATACGGCAACATATTTTGGATGAAAAGTGTCAACAAAATGGCATAGGTTAATGTTATGGTAATGGCATGTGAGCTCGGAGCGTATTTTACAAATGGTTTCTGAAAATTGAACGACTGCACTGGCAATCTCCAAAACAGGGCGACATCGCATTTAAAATAAATTACATTCTGCTATCACCTGGTCATTATTTGGAAATTAAATTGTGTAGAATATTTATGATATACTAAGATGGGTTGCAGTAAAGGCAGAGGTAGTGTAATACGGGCTGCAGGCTGGGCTTGAAATCTATATTGATTAATTTAGTAGGGTAGTACACGGGCTAGTATCTCTCTCACCCTCTCGGTCTGCTGACCCACCAGAGTAACAGAGAAACTAATGTGTTTATTTTCTGTCTACCCACCACTAAACTACAGTAGAAGGCTCTGTTTCTTACTCTTAGCCAGACAGAATTTATCAAGAAGGACTGCTCTAATTTGATTAGCTCACCATGCTTTAAGTCTTGGCTGTCTGAGAATTTTATTTTCAAGGAATTAAAGCAACATTATGTAACTGTTTTACCTTAGGACAACAGTTTCAAAATCATTTTGATCATCTGTGATCCGAACACATGTTCTTGTAACTTGGGTCATCTCCTGTGAGAACAGCGTAACGCTGTAAAGCATCAAGTGACACACCACCAACTATCTTGTTGAATAATATTTTATGGAGAAATTTTCCCCTCTTATGTCCTCAGGCTGCTCTGCCTCAACTCTCTGTGAGTTTCCTGAAGGACAGATAGCTTTCCTTGTTGCTAAAATAACTGCTAGTTGTAGCTGCTGTTAGCGAGTTAGCTCAGTTAGCCGTGTAGCTAGTTGACTCTGTCCGGACCGTACTGGGAGTTCAGAGCAACGAATAATGTTGTTGTGCACCACTAGTCCAGTAGCTTTGGACCACTGGGAGGAGGAGGGTCTTTTTTCAGTTTTTTTTCAGGTTTTGGGAGCGGGGAATACTGGCAGGGAGCGGCGCCGGAATGGGCACCAGAAGTGGAGCCAGGCAAGCGGGCAATGAGCCTGAGCTCAGCAGCATCTATGGACATCATGACAGAGGCGAAGAGACCATACATGTATAAGAACTGGATACCAGAAGCAAAAGTGGCATCTGTTCAATCCAATGAGAATTGCTGGCCTGGCGCATACGCCAAAAAACTTTTTCTAACTTCCGGGTTTACTTCCTAGGTATGCAGGCAACTGAATATTTTCTCCCGCTGTCCCTTAGTAGTTCCAGGCGTCCTGTCTACAGGCATCTCTTTTATAATGGCGGTCTACGAGGAAAATGCTTTTTGGGCCGCAGGGGACCTTTTAGCTGCAATACCACGAGTGGCCACTAGGCAAAATTGGAAGCAAGGTTGAGCGCTTTTGCTGTATCCATGTTCGAAATGATAGATTCATGGAGGATACTGAAGAGGACCTTGATGGAGGAAGCTAAGAGGAGAAAAGTGAAAAATAAATGGCTGCCAGGCAGATGCTAAGCTGGCCTGCGAGCTGTTGGACTAGTAAGTAATATGCGCTTGTCTGCGTTAGCAAAGGTGTCAACTCGCTAATCTTTGACCATAAGTAATGTAATCATAATGCACATGTACAGCTGTCCATATTTACAAGAGTGGTGTGTAAGTGAATTACAATATACCAAATACGGTTTGTTCTTAGAGATCCTTCTGAATGACTGCATTCAACTCAAGAGGGACAATAATTCTGGGGGGAAAAAACTATTTGCCAGTTTTTAATTAAATGGGCTAAATGATTAGTTGAAGAGATCTCATGACAATCAGCCAACAAGGGATTCTTCAGTCAAGGACAGCCATGCTAATTAGTGAGCTGCACACTTAAATTAAACAATCACCTATAATACAATGTAAATTTAGATTAGTTTGAGGATCTGAAGAATTTCTTGTCTCAGTGTAATTGTCTGTTTAAAGAACAGGACATGAGATTGAGGCTGGCACTTTGCAAAGACAGGACTGGTGGTTCTGACAACAGGTAGGATGCTAGTGTTAGCATTGCATCTGATTAGTCACAGCTGACTACAAGCTCTTGCTTTTACGCAGCCAAAATTCCAGTAATGTGGCAGGACGAGGCCTCGGGAAAACCAATGTGCGACAGTGAAAACAGTGATGTAAACAAGAAAAGAGACACGTGTCTTACTTTTGACTGTGCCTTTCACTGCATCTACCACAAACGCAATGGAAATGAACAGGGCGATGACCTCCTCTGTCGACCTGGAAAAACACGGAAACATTACAGAAGTGACAATCAAGGTTGTTGTAGGATAGTGAATAAAGAAATAATGTGTTTAAAAAAATTGTGGATATGAATTGAAATAAAAACAAAAACAAATCCTAATGGAAAAAATATCTTTCTTGGGGCAAATAATTGGCAGAAAAAATTTTTAAAAAGGGTTTTGCTGACACAAAATATAAAACTACCAAACTAATCTTCAACTTAAATAAAAATAAGTGTCAAATTATAGTTTGCATGCGTTTATATTTGAATATTGCACTGTAGCGAGATGGTCACTTTAAGTGGTTTTAATGTTGTGGCTGATCGGTGTAAATACATTGAGGAGAATACAGTTTATAACCTGAATGGGTACATTTGCTTCTGTTACCTTTTAATTTAGTTGAGAGAGAGCAGAGAGTTTGAAAGAGTGCTTAGTATCTGTCCCTCTGCTTTCTTTAGAAACTGTTTGTTGTACAAAACAGACAAGACTTTTCTATTGAGTGCCGGTGATTCAGACATCAACATGACCACACAATTCAAACCATGTGTTTAAACTCAAACATTCAAAGTTTGGTCGAAAAAGGCATGTTTTAGCATCAAAATGCTATTTTCCTAAGCACGTCTAAAAAGTTTTTTCCCACGTTAGTTGACAAAGTTTTCTGCATGATGACATTGCTACATATAAACCCCGTAGCCTGCCTGCTGTCAGTGTGTGTGTCTGTTTGACTGAGCAACTACACACACACACACACACACACAGCAGCAGCAGCAGAGAGCTGGTCACACACAGCGGACAGGATGAAACATGCATTGCGGCTGAAAATCAATCAACACCTTCACACAGGGTTGTTTTTGTGCTTTAGAACGTAACCGCTGTGAAATAATCAGAAATTAACATTTTATTTTTCTGATTTACAGCTTTGTTCTCATTAACGCCGCTCCCTCCCTCCATTTACTCCACAGCTCCTTCGACCACTGCTGCTCTCTCTGTATGTCTCTGTCTCCCTCATTGAGCTGGGGAGGACGGGCAAACTTTGAATAGTGTTATTGTTTTTTTTACAAACAATAACTGACAAATGCATAGCATCCCTTTTAAAAAGAGAAGTTTAATAAGAAGAAATAGCATCATCTTACACCTCCAAGCTCAGATCTTCCAAGCCGTCAGCAAACAGTGACTGAGGTGGGGCCCCACTCATTCGTATTAAAGCTGCTCAGAGGCACATATAGTAAAAAAAAAAAGTTCAGAGCTTCCGCATTGTGAGCCCATAGAGCATGAGCACTCGGGACTTCCACCGGCTGAGCGGCTAGCTTCCAGTTTAGCCCTCCGCTTACTTGAATGGGGGAAAAAGTATTTAATTGTGCAGCTTTTTGGGCCAGTGTGCATCACGTGGTCATTACGTCAAATTGGCTTCAAAGCCCTGCACTATTCCTACGGGCTTCGTTGAGTGAGGGGGAGGGCATCAGCGCGACAACCCAAGTCACTGCTTTTTGCTAGCAGCTGAGTGGGAGTTTCCATTTTAAAAGCTCAGAAAGAAGTTCGGTTTAAAAGTGTGAGTGGATGAAGAATACCTTTTGAAGAGCTTCATGAGCAGGCTGACATTGAAGATCCCTCCGAGGATGAGGAACAGGCAGTTCCACAAACCGATGCAGGCGTAGAAAGCTGGAAAGTCCAGGTTGTAGTCGTCACAGATTCCTCGGATCACTGCAAGGTTGAACATTTTTGAACACATCTGAGACATTGCTCATCCTTATTATCAGTGTGCTCCAACAACCCCAGGACTGTTGGTGTTTAACTCTCGATTGACATATTTTTTTGCTGCTTTAGTTCAGTAAACATGTCGTCCCCCCACATCGAACACTAAGTTGCATGTCACCTTGGTTATAATGTGCAGAACTGTACTTTTAGAATATAGAAACAAGAGGAAGAAATGCCTTAGTTTTTCAAATGTCATCAAAATTCAATCAGCTGTGCCTGAGAAATTGTATGAGACGAACAAGCAAACAATGAGCCAATAGACGGGAGACTGATCGATGTTGATTTAATCAATAAACCAAAAATAAACTAGGTTAATAAAAACAGTATTGATCATCTTTTTGTACTTGTAAACGCAGATGCTGAAAAGACATACACACACACATTTCATTCAAACATAAAAAGGACTAAAGAATTGCTCTGGGTTTGTTAAAAACAAAACAATTCGGTTGTAATCTTGAACAGATTTGTGCGCAGATGAGTTACAACTCTACAAACAAGCCATTGTTCTGCTCAGACAGGCTGCTGGAAATGTAGTATAATTATCCCCATGAGAACGTGCTTAGCACAATTCTAACCCATTTACTTCAAAGATCACCACACCACAAGCCCAGCAAACAGCTTTGATATTAAAACTACATCTTGGCATCAGAGTCGCTGCTTTTCCTCACCACTGCCTCATTCTGCAGCTTCCAACCGTCGGGATCGTTTAAATTCCAACCAACAAAACACTGCTGTTGGGTAAAAACCATGTAGCAGTTGATATGATGTTGTCTCTCCGAACTGAATATAAAGTTTACACGTTCGTGTATGTGATGATGAGCGAGTTTACCCTGAAACCAACCGTTACGTAACACGAGTGAGAAAAAGAAGTTATTTTCTTCATTCCTGAAAAACGTGACTTTTTGGACAGATGTGCTTTTTTGCCTGACTGCACCAGGAACACTGATTTTGGACATACATGTGAAAGAGCTAAAAGCTAAAATACTTTGTGGTAAAAGAGAGAGCAGATGAGGACACAAGACCTTCTAGCTGCTGTTCTACACAGTCGGTTGCCTCCTTCTCTTGATTTTTGACGTAATCTTCTTTGCACCCCACCCAACCCACTCCGCCTCCTTTTCAAATCGACCGTCGGCAAAAAAAAAGATAAGTGTACTTTGGCTGAGCTGAATGAAAGAGGGGAAGCCTACCGCTGATGAAGATGGCGAGGGGAGCTGTGGTTAGAGGGATGACCAGAGGAGAGCCGGCGAACAATGAGTAGATGACCCCGCCGATGCTTTGGCCGATGATGGTCTTCCGAACATCTGGACGGAGAGGACACACACAGAGAAAACTCAGGAGGACGTACTGACGCGTCTAATTAATGTGCATGAATGTAATTACTTTTTCAAACAGTGAATGTTAATATGATGCAAAACACTCATTTTACACCCTTCTTAAAGCTCACTAATGAATGTTCTTGTATAATACTAAATGACACGACTTGTACCCACAGAGGCTTTATCACCTTTTACTGTATGGTTTGGCCCTCAGGTATTTCTGGTTGTTCAAGGTCGAGGTTGAAAACGAAAAGCTTTTGCTTGAAATGCTTGAATGAACTCACTTGCGCCATTCTCATAAAAGTCAGGTCATCTTTAAAAAGCATCGTAAAACAAATTTGTTTTCTTTGGCGTTTGGATTTTAACAAGTTTATTTTGTGGATCATACACTTATTTCTCTTTTTTATTGCCTTCTTTGCCTCTCTAACAAGTTTTTAAGAAGTGATAAATAAATAAAGTTTTCTAGCTTTCTAGCGAGCACTCTCATCAGCCACATTTCCACCAGCAGCAGGAGTTAGCGACTAGTTGATGAAAAACTGTGGGACACCTAGAGGCTAAAGTGCAGATATTTGTCTCATTAGCTGGTGGAGACCAAAACAGAGGTAAAAGGACAGTGAGTGACAGACTTATATACAATATAACTCATATTTTTTGATTGATGATTAATCAATTACTGCAGCTTCAGAGTAGACTCAACATGAGTAATCAAATTGTGAAACAGAAATCACAAGGCTAACCAACTTTGTTCATGATAAATGTCATATTCTTGAATTACTACTTTGAAAGCATCAGTTGTTTATCCCCTCTACAATACTATTTTTGATCTGTATTTTCCGAATCTACTGTTACAAATAATAAACTCTTAATGCGAGGATATATCAGTGGGGAAAATAAACAGGACATTTTTACAGCCTCTGAGAAAAGTGTTCATACCTATCTCGCCACGTGTGCTTTCGTCATTGAGGGAGCCGAAAGCGATGGCGGGGAGGAGGATGGCAATGTAGAGGAAGATGGCTGTGGTCATGTACTTCAGCAGGGTTTTATTACTGCCAACTATGCCTGAGGGGAGACAAACACATGAGTCATATTCAACTCAAAATGGAGCGGAGGAGGCTCAACACTTTAATTTCAAAACGCCAAAAACATTAAGAGAGTTCATCATTCAGTGCCTCTACATAAGCAACATCCAGTACGTACAGTGAAACTATTACAAAAGGGCTTACACTAGCGACTTTGCCTTTTTTAAAAATACAAGTAATTTGTTTCGGTTTTGTGCCATCCATCACTTTGTAAGAACAGTCATCTCTTTTATCCAAATGATGGATAACTCATTTTGGAATAAAACGCTTTAATTGGGCTCTAATGTGATCACAGTGATTTTGGTCCTGTGACCTTCATCAGATGATCATTATCTGATGACGCTCACAAGACAGAAATATCTTGATTTTGTTACAGCCCAATGAATGTGTTTGGATATTATGAAACGAGAAAGGATTGAAAGAGAGCAGCCGGGGAGGAGAATCCAGCAAGAAAACTCTGTTCAGATTAAATGTACTTTATACTGTTCTACTTTACTCAGTCGTTTTTCATAAATCAAGGTCAACTGAGTCGATCCATCTGCTTTAATTAAGCAGTTCTAATCCCTCTAAAACAAAAACTCTATCAGTGAAATTCACAAGTATTTATTTTCCTCTTTACCAAGCTCTCGAGTGGAACGAGGTCAAGTCGCATGTGCACAAATGTGCATGTGCACAAACCCTTTCACACATTTGTCGATATAGAGAATGATTTGATGAGTCAATAAAACCACCAGTCCTCTGAGATTGCAATGAAGCATGTATACGGCAATGTTCCTTGTCTGATGACTTGGGAAATTACAATAAGATTGGCCATACAGGAACATATGGGAGCGGTAAGACATCAGAGACGAGTCATTTTAGCAGGAGACAACCCTCGATGTGACACAGATGCAGCACGGATGTATCTGAGGCAAAAGGTGACAGACAAATGAGGAGCTGCCAGAGGCACCCCGGTGTGGCATAATAAGGAAGATGATTCACTTTCACTACAAGTCCGGGTCCAGCCTACCATCTGTGAAGTCAGAGGGGTAGAAAGGCAGCCTGCGGCAAAAGTCCTCATAAATCCCCCGGCCGGCCTTGAAGAAATCTTTACACTGTGGACAGAAGGGAAGAGGTCAGATTTTCACCGAGGACACACAAACCCCGCAGCAGCAGCAGCAGCAGCAGCTTGCAGATGTAGACGTGCCAGAATGCGCCATCTACAGGCAAGGACAGTAACAGCAGTTGCTAATTTGACGCTTTGAAAGTCGGAAAGCTGTTTTTTTTTTTTTTATGTTAATGCTGTTTTATCGCTTTGAATGTCATCACGGTGGTCTTTACCAGACTTACAGTTAGGATGCAGCCCCCCCCCCCTCCACCTTCCATGGTAAACATCAATGTTATTGAAATCATCTACACGTCAAATGATCGATTATTTTACGAAAAATCTTCACAAGCTTTTTGATTTCCATGCAAAAGCTGAAGGGCATTGTACTTAATATATTTATAGAATATTTACTATAATAACCTCCAGTGGAAAGTTTACATTTTTCTCTTTTAGCTCATCTTATCCATGATATCCTCCAAAAGAAATGCAATAGCACAAAATGCCCGAGGCTGTATAAATCATATATTTTCTTCCTTCATCCTGCAATTTGGACACGTTAAGATGAAAAACTTCCCATTTGATTATTCAGCTAAGACACAATAGGCTCTCTAAAAGCTGATTTGAATCATCAAATTTAACCAGATAGTCCTCGAAAAGCTTCAGTTGCGTAATCCAAAACAAAGTAAGCAGATCAGCAGGACTGCACTGACATGTACATTTAATAAAGAACCCCGTGTCCCCAGAATGATCAAGAATGACAGAGAGATGACAGCAACAGCGAGGGATAGAAGATTTAGTGTATTTTTAGAGAAGTCAAAAGGAGGACGGTAGAGAGAGAGCCACGTGAGTCAAAAGGAGTGCTTCTTAAAAAGATGAGCTTTCAGGTTACAGAAGATAGGGAGTAAATGTGCAGCCCCGACTGAGCTTATTAAGTAAATTATCCAATTACCCAATGTTTCATTTTCTTGTTGAACATAGCATTACATAATTAAATGGGGCGGTGACGAGGGTGCGTGTGTGTGAGCAGGAAAAGCCCCTGAGAAAATCATTCCTGCCTCATTTGTCATTTAAAAAAAAAAGTTTTGACGGTTTTTGGCAGAACAAAGCCATTTACCTCGACGTAAACAACCTGAGAACAAACAACAGCCTCTTTTTTTCTCTCTCTCTCTCTCTGAGCGGGCTGACTGGTTTTATGAAGCCACACACGCTTGTTCTACAAGGACTGTTCATCCATTAAATCCCTATACATCATGAAATAATTTATTATTACAAGGGAGACTGTGTGTGTGTGTGTGTGTGTGTGTGTGTGTGTGGGAGGCCTGATCCCCGGCTTTTGGCTCAGGTTCGATAAACAAAAGTCTCAGAGAGGAATTACCGTCCACCTGTTTGCCATTCGTTCTGAACGGTCGATGCAGTGAGGGAAGGAAAAACATAAAAACACAACAACGATTTGGCTCCATTTTTTTTTTTAAGTATAGGAAAGTGATGTGCTCTCGCGGGTGGTCCGATGTCAATTTTCGGACGTGGAAGGGGGTAGAGAAGGCGGGTGGTCTCTCTTCCTCTACTCTTTTCTCTCTCATTTCATCATTTTCTGTTTCTTCTTTATTTCTCCTGCTCCCCACCTCTTCTTCCCCCCTTTCTCTCCATCTGTCTCCATATATCCGTTTTTCACTGAGTGGCACTGAGCCTTTCAAGCCCTGGGATAAACACCTAACAAAATCCTCCACTAAAAAAAAAAAAACACAAGGGGAAATGTCTGGGAGCCCTGGCCTGTCAACCGCAACATTAGGAGGAGATGTTGGCCCGTGGCATTGAATGGAGCCCCTCTGGAGGTGTGCGAGTGTGTGTGTGTACATGCATGTGTAGCTAAGGGGTGGGGAGCTCTGACAGGACTGTGAGAGATGTAAGGCCATTTACCCACTGAGGAGGCCTGGCAGGAGTTGATGCTGATTGATTAGGGGGAGAGAAAAGATGGAAGAGTCAAGCCAGCCGAGCGAGGAGGAGGAGGAGGAGGAGGAGGAAGAGGAGGAGCTGGGGGGTTAGTAGGGGAGACTGAAATGTGTAAATGAATGTGCAGTTTCATTTCTCTACAGAGAGCCCTGTAAAGAAATGAGATGATGAAAAGTAAGTGAAAGGTGAGGGAGGAAGAAAGGATGGGAAATTACTAAACTCTCACATGAAGAGGAATATTAGTGAGTGCCGACTAATCACAGGCTTCATTAGAGCACTGGGACTGACTCATAGTAATCACATGAATACATGCTGCTTCAAAACGTGTGGAAATGTGCTTAATCGCCTGAGGTTCAGCTCACACACACACACACACACACACATAAATGCTGCTGCCCACCTTGAGGGGTTTGTGACTGCGGGGGTCGGTCTCCTCCTTCCCCAGAGCGGTGGGCTGCTGGTTGGTTGCTGTCAGCTGGTGCCTCTGGAACACCAACGCCTCCTTAAACTCCTCCTGCGTCTTCGTCTCCAGCAGCTTCTGCCGGAAGGAGATGTCAGAGAAGAGGGTGGCGAACGTCCTGCCCAGCTCCATCGCTGTCTTGGTGCTTTTCTGTGGAAGAGCACATGGAAGTGTTTCTGCATTAAAGTAATGATCAATGAAAGAAAAGAAAACACTAATATATTATCACCTTATATTAGCAAACAGTTCCACACATCAAGCAGATATGAGCAGTATTTATTTGGAGATGTGTTTCTGCCCAGCTGATGAGTATTTACTCTCCTTTCAACTCTGTTTTTCGTCTCCACCAACTACTGAAGGAAATATCTGTCTCACTTTCTTCACCTGTTAACCACTAACTTTCTCTTTGGTGCGAGGCAAGTAGTGCACAGTGTTTTCCAGAGTTTTATCAGAGACAACAGCGGCCTACTGTGTGGGAAATGGCGCTGATGGGAGCGATGAGAGTGAATCAAAATGGTAAAGTTGCAGAGCAGAAAAGCAAAACAATAAGCTGAAAGATCGATCCTCATCCGGTCAATTTATGAATAAATTGCCTTTAATTTAAATTTCAAGAAACCACATTATCTAATACTACTACTACTAATAATAATCATAAACTTTATAGTACATGTAAAGCACCTTTCATACAAGAAATGCAGCTCAAAGTGCTTTACAACAAAAAGATTACACACAGTGTTTCACATGAAAAGACATAAAATGGACATAAAAACAGGATAATCAATGTAAACTTGACAATAATCAAGATGGGTAAAAACAGGCAGACAGAATGTCATAAATAATGTGAAATAAGATGAAAAATAAAAACTAAAGAATAGTAAATAAATAAATAAAAAAAAAATAGACTGCAGAGAAACTGCAATGTAAAAACAATCATGACTAAAAAGAACTTTTTAATTTGGCTTTTTGTCAAATACAGAACTGGAGATATAAATCTGATCTGATACATCTAAACATTATTACTTCAAAGGTGGGTTGGATAGGTGGCAGGTTTGGAGCTGGGTCTTTTGTCAATAATCCCACATCTGTCACAAATAATGCTGTCACAAGTCACAGAGTGGTGGTACTAATGTACTGGCAGACTCTGAGACAGCGTGGTGCCAGAGAAGCCTTGTTAGCCAGGTGGTGATGATACCAACATAGCCGGGCTCAATGCGTACAGCAGCAGCTGCAGCAAACAGAATAACTAAAGCCTTTAAGCTTTTTCACAGTGGTAACTGAATTTCAACGTGAGCTGAAAGAGCCGAGGGAACGGCTCTTTATGAATATGAAGGCTCTCTTTCTGCGTGAAGGCACAGGACACCCAACCTTCAGTCAGGCTATAGGTTTCAACCTTATCTGAACACAGAGGACAGTGCCAGAAGAAGCAATGAATTCCAGCGGAGACCCAGAGATGCAGAGAAAAACAAGACTAGTTTACAGCCCGCTAGCAGCTCTGCAAGACTAGTATGTTCTTTGAGCTAAATACTAACGTCAGTATGCTAACATGCTCACAATGATAATGCTACACGTTGATGCTGATGTGGACAAATTAAAATTTTGACCTGATGATCAAAGGTCGGGGGATCAGCAAAGTTATTAAGATTCATTCCGAGGGGAAAATTAATATGATATAATATCGTATTTCCTCAAATAGTGACTGGGGCCTTTATTTACCTCATCTGAAGAGGACACAAGACCTTTATTGGAAGCAGTCTTATATAAGAGACAGGCCTTTATTTCTTATCACCTCTGTTTGAGAAGTATATTGGTCAGATTTTAGTATGAAACTTCCTGGTTTCCTAACACACCCCCAGCCATTATTAGAGACCCGGCTTTTATTTCACTACCAGTTTTAAATACGAAACCATCGAAATACGATATGTCAAAAAATGACTACACCTTTGTTACAAATTTCGTTGAGTTGTGTATTTACATTATGCCAAATGTTTCAAACATTGTTCAAACCCAGAGAAATTTGTTGTGAGTTTCTTTACTTCACCCATGAACATTTCTACCAGAGTCACGTTAGATAGACTTTCATCAGCAATGGTGGTTGTTTAAGAATGAGGACAGCGACTCCCGTGATCACTCACTTCTTACGTCTTATGTGTTTAAAGCAAAAAATGTCAACCTCTCTGTGGCACTCGAGAAAAGTCATCAAAGTCATAAAGATGCATCTATTGGGAACCATGAACACAATTTTGAGCCATCCATCAAGTCGATGTTGAGACATTTCACTGGCTAGGTGAAAAAGAATTCATACTCTGAGGACCATGAATGTCTGAACAAAATGTCGTGGCAATCCATCCAATAACCGTTGACACATTTCACCAACTGACATCTACATTGCCACGCTGGTCGGAAGGCTGTAAAGTATCACAGTGTCCATTCAAACAGGTTTTGGAGTTATGAGGAGGTGGAAGCGAGACACAGATGTAGTGTATTTAGCTAGTTCATGTTGATAATATTGACCACGTCAACGCGACCAGAAGCTGTTTTATTATGTTTTCCCGTGACCCTAGACCTCCATTTAAAGAAAATAAACCCTCACACCACGTTTTTCGGCTGAATACTAATAGTAAATGGGTATTTAGTAGTGTTGTTGATGGATTCAGGTCTAATTCATTCAAGTATTTCAATTCTACATATTGTGTTATAAATATGCATAGCAACTGCCCTCTATTGGTTAAAACCCCGCTATTGTGATTTAATTTTCCGATTGGCTACCATGGAGGCGGGTGACGTATGTGGTGGCAGCTTTCGTCACAAACCAACTGTTCGTCCCTCCACCACGTTCTGACACTCACCCAGACACACATCAGAGGCAGCCTCTCAGCCTCTCTGAGCCGCTAGCTCAGCTACAACACAGGTACGGCACGAAAAAAGGGCGATGAAAGTGTTCCTGACTGTCAAGGCTCCGTCAGACTAGAAGTTTTTCCAGCACGGACACGGGAGTATCTGCCAGCGGCCGCTCATGGTTAGCTCCGACTACCAGCTGGCTGTTTCTGCTACACTGAGCACTGGTCAGTCCGTCACATTCTCGAATTGTCGGTGTAGCCAACTGAATTTTGGGGGTGAAGTTACACTTTAAATCCATTGTTACTGCTGTGAATCCAAGTTAAGTTCAAAAGAGGAAGCTACACACATTTCAGAGCCACCATTTAAGCCTCAGTAAATCATACTCAAAAGATTTTCATTGTGGGATTTATATAAGTTTTGAAGGTCAATTGTTTGATGAAAAAGGCTAACTGTGAAAATGTGGCTATAGAATGTGAGTAACAGTGTGCCATCCACATCAACGACTGAGGACAGCTTACCTAACTAGCAGAAGAGCTAGAGGAGTTTCTTTGAGGGCATGAATGTGTTGAAAGGTGCTTTCAGGTGTGTGTTTAACTGAGTGAATTAGAAACAGAGCATTTTAAAAGAGAGGTCATGTCTGTTCAGCACATTCACGCTGGGTAAAGAGAAGGAGGAAGGAAAAAAAAAAGCCACAAATGCTGTAAAGCTCCCTAAATGGTGGGTGATGGAAATGATCCGCCCTTACACACACACTAGATTACATACATTTGCCAATCAAAGGAATTCCTATTATCGTTATCACCTTCAAAGATTTTATTTCTTGCAGAATCAGTCACCATCGAGGATAATTGCGACATAATAGTGCTTTATGTTTACTTGGGGTTTAGATTAATGTCGTTGAGAATGCCATTAGTGGTTGTGATTGCTGCCTGGAAGACTGGCAAGGAGGGCACTGGAAGCATTGTGGAGGGTTTATGGGAAAAAGAGATAGAAACCAAACAAACAAACAAACAAACAAACAGAAAATATGATGCACTAAGCTGATTGCCAGGGTCACTCCAACCCCCCTGGTGGTTCCACAGTTTGATGGTGGGTTGGTGAACATGGAAGGTAGAACAATCAGAGCCATCTGAAGACAGGAGAGTGATGTGTGTCTATGCATGTGTGTTGAAATCTCAGGATGAAGCAGTGGCGGACGCAAGGGTTGAGTGGTTTGATGGGAAGCAGAAAGGGTTCATGTTTTGACGGAAATGGTGGGTATTACAGGATCTGTGGCGCTCTCCATCGGCTGCAGCAAGCTCTTCAGTGCTGAAGAAAACAGCAATCCTGCACACAACAGTGACCCGCAAAGGTTCAGCCAACACGACACTCGTGCCCACGCAAGATACTGAGAGGCCCTTGGATTGAATTCGGTTCAACAGACACTTGGCAGCTTTGCAGTTACATCAGCAGCATAGAATCCAAGAAAATTGGTGGCAATGATTTAAAAAAAAAAAAATCATCTGAGTAAGGAAAAAATTAAGAAATGTGTGTAAAGGAAAGATGTCACAGGCTGTTTGGTATCTATTTTTAAAATAATAATACAAAATAATCCGAGCATAATAATATAATAATTATATTTTAAACCTCATCATTTGCAGCGCACACATTATGTGGTTTAAGTATTTATTTCTTATCACTCACTTCACTTGGGTTTTCTCCCTATTTCTGCCTATTAAAAACCTTTTCTGAGCGGTCTGCTGAAAATCTGTTTAAACCAATGTGGTGATCCTTTATTAATTCTAGAGTTACATCCAGAACTGAGCTTGCTTTTTAAGAAAACCAAACTTAATTGGACTTGTGACAGATGGCCCACTGTAACTGAATTTGCAAGAGCAGACTAATTAAAACAAGTTTTTACAGTTGAACTGACTTTACACTTTTAGCAGGGGGGCATGCATATGATCCATTACTTATGCTATAGCAGCGGGGCGCTTACACTGCTCATATGGTGAGAGGATTTCACTAATCCACCTGCAGCTACGACACCTTAAATAACTTTTGATTTTAGGCAAAATGAGTGATAAAAAAAAAGCAAAATGGCAGGCAGTTCAAGAATCTCCTCTAATAACTGAAGGAGTTAAACCATTAATGATTAAGGGAGGTAGCAGCAACATGACAGTCAGCTACAAGCAAGCAATAATACAGTAAATGATGTATAGAGGAAAACATAACATTAATGAATAAAACAAAAGCAAGTGGGTCTGTGAATGCCTCAGCAATCTCACGTATCATTTCCTCCCTGTGGGGGTGGCACTTACCATTTTGAGCGGGGCCAGTATCAGGATGACATAGCGGACCTCGCAGCAGTTCTCCCCCCAGTTTTGCGGCCTCTCCAGGCGGGAGATGCACACGTGACGCCTCTGGAGATGCTTCACGTTGCAGCTGGGGTAGAGAGGGAGAAGGAGGAGGTTTTTTTTTTATAAATGTCAGTGCCTCACCTCACCGGCAGCACCCCTATTTCCATAGATTAACCCCTCTCTCTCTGTCTCTGCAGCAACAGGTAGACAGTACTCAAATGTGCAGGATCAAACACACAAATACACACAACTATACTGCAAAGACAATCTCAATTGAATTCCTTTAGTTCTATCAGTCGGATTTAACTGTATTTTATCCAAAACTGAAATATTACAGTTTGACAACATGGCTATTACCAGATTAACACACAGTCAAATTAAAACCATGTATCACCACATTTGGTGGTTTGAAATACTTAAAGTATTGCTTTATGGGTTAACACGTTCTCAAAATTGAAATGACAAAACTCATTTTATGATACATCAGCATTTTCTGATCTGACTTATATGTGTGTGTGCCTCTCAAAATCATTACAAACCACTGTGGTGAAATCTGTTTTTATGATGTTACAATGGTTTGGTTAGAGTTTGTTTAGGTTAAAGCACAAAAATGACATGGTTAGGTTTAAGGAAACATTGTGGTTTAGGTAAAAAAAAAAAAAATTAGAATTTTGTTGGGACTGTTTTCACCACATTTGGTTATGGTTCAGGAAGAATTGTGGTCATGCTTTTAAAAAAAACACAAAATTGACTGTTGGAACTGTAGTCTTCTGTGTTTAAGTCCAATGTTTTGGTGACACAGCCATCCACCTCATCCTCATCTGTGGAGTGTGAGCTCCACAAAATATATTACACATACTATAGGGCTGCAAATAAGACATTTTCATTATCAATCAGCTGATTTTTTTTTTCCATTAATCCATTATTGTTTAGTCTAGGGAGTCAACAGTAGCCTATATTGAACATTTTAAGATGTCTTTAGAGTTCATGTTTTGTCCAGAGAAACAGTCCCCAAACAAAAAGATCAAATTTACAATGATGAGAAATAGAGAAAGGCTTGAAATGATCACATTTGAGAAGCTACAACACATGTATTTTTTGATATTTGAATATTTTCTGTCAATCATCTACACCGATCAGCCCCAACATTAAAACCACTGACAGATGAAGTGATTGACATTGATCGTGGCTACAGTACAATGTTGAAAACCCTGGGTGCTGGTATTCATGTGGATGTTCTTTGACCCATAAAACCCTCCCAAACATTGTTTCAGACAAGTAAACCCCCTCATGCCAACAGCACTCCCCGATGGCTTCCATGGATTGGCATGTCCTATGTAACTCAATCAGATTTGGATCTGGGGAATTTTGAGGCCAGGTCGAGACTTGGCAGCACACATTGTCCTGCTGGAGGAGCATTGTCCTGCTTGGGGTGTGCCGGTGCCATGGGGGGTGTGCTTGGTCTGCAAGGGTGTTTGGGCAGATTGTTTGTGTCAAGTGGCATCCACATGAATGCCAGAATCCAGGGTTTCCCAGCAGAATATTGTACTGTAGCAACATGTTCATTGTTATTCATTCCAACTGTCAGTGGTTTTAATGTTGTGGCTGATCGGTGTACTGAACAACGGATTAATTGTTTTAACTGTAAGCCTCACACAGACACACACGCTTACAGGATGCAGAGCCAGGACTGCTGGTACTGGATCCCGGTGGCGGTGGCTGTCACCCCCTGGATCGTCTCTGACAGCAGGTGGACTGTGGGGGGGGGGGGGGGGAAAGGTCAGAAGTCAATCACGAGTTAACTGAGATCCACCTCAAGTCCAGTTTGATCCTCACACACACACTTTAGCAGAAAATAATTCTGTGTTGAACTCTTCTTCTTTTCTGTGCAGGTCATTACAGCACTTGCGATGCATGTCATCCCTCCACTGCAGCTGACTGTAACTATCCTAAAATGTATACATGTTCATCACCATGTTAATCAGAGCTAAAACAATATTTATAAAAGCCTGGCTCTGATTTCTTCTTCTGGCCTAGTGGTGTCAGCCAAATGCCTTAAATGTTCAATAGAAATCAGGAGCCTTATCCGCTGTGCCAATCCTCTCAATATGATGCCGACATCACAAGTGTCTAACGAGCTCGCCTTCTGCTTTAGACGGCGATGCCAGTCTGCACTGTGTGCAAACACCACACCAAGACACGCTAATAATGATGTCCATCCAACCCCAGAAAACACCAGCGCTCATGTTTGCAGATTTAAAACAAAACAAAACAGACATTTCATTATGCTGCCATGTCTACACAGCGTAAATCATTAAAAATGGGCAACCAGAGGCACTGCTGAAACCTGTTTGTTGCTTCCTAATTCTCACGCTGGGAGTGATGAATAATAGTGTTTTGGGGGATTTTCTTCAGCAGCCCCGACTATCCCAAACCCCTCAAGAAGATGCAGCATGCTTTGGCTTGTCATGTCTTCCTTGACTCATCAGCACTGAGCAAATTACAGGGTGGAAATGTTTCGCATCGTAAGAAGCGGGGACGATCATTTCCATATCATTCTGATTTTCCCTGCCAGTGGTTTCTTCTTTTTATTTGTGTCTGACTGTGTCTTTCTCTCCATCACTCTCCCTTTCTCTCTCTGCCATGCCGTCTCATCAATAAAGTATCCTCCATTCATGCCAGAAAATGATGGGCGTCACCATGACAACAGTATCACAGTGCTCAAGGAGTGAGAGAGTCGGGGGGGGGGGGGGTGCAGACAAGA
>JBBPCS010000590.1:128556-143467 GCA_037974645.1 Hollardia meadi
GGGGGGGTGCAGACAAGAGAGACAGAGAAATAAGAGAGAGCATGTAGATAAAGAGTAAGAGGGTGAGGAAAGGATGAAAAGAAGCCTGTAGAGAAAGAGAATGGGGGAGGGGGGAGGGGGGGGGCTGGCATGTGGGGTAGAAGAGAGTGAGAGACGGGAAGAAGAGAAGAAACGAGGGAGACACAGAGACAGAAAAATAAGAGAGAGAAACAGGAAGAGGGAGCAATAAGGTGGAGACACACACAGAGAGAGAGAGAGAAATAAACAGAGAGGGAAAAGAAGGACCAAGGGAATGAAAAAAACAAACAAAGAATGTGACAAACAAGAAGGAAAATGAGATTGAGACAAGAGGAAAAGAGGAGCAAGAGGGAGACGGGAGGGAGGGAGAGAAGTAAAGGAGGTGGTGGACTGGGATTCAATTCAATTAATAGCAGTAAGCCTGACAGCCACGTAATAATCAAAAACCATCCAATTTCTCATTGACGTCAGGGAGGAGAAGAGGGGAGAGATAGAACAAGGGAGACATGCAAAGAGAACAAAAGAAAGATTAAAAGATAAAGAGAGGACGAAACAGAGGGAGGTTACAGGAGAGCAAAGTGAAGACCGGCAGTAGATGATGTGTGTCTGTGGTCTTCCATACCAACAGACGGTGTCAGACCATCCGAGAGAAGATAACGGCTAACGTTGCTAACCGTAAAAACCACTCCAACGTTTTTTAGTTTCTGAGTGAGAGAGATTGTTTTCGGCCAGAGCAAAGCATGAACACTGACTCTGTGGTCGGGGTTAAAGATCCCTATCGCTGAAAGTGGGAAGCTAAAAATTATAACCTCCTCTCACTGAAAAATTCAGAATTGATGAATATGCAAATATTGTTCATTGCTCGCCTCAAAATCAAAAATACATTGCCGTGCTAATTATTTATCTAGATTGCTTTGGTGTGAGTTTCCGAGGTTTGGAGATATCGGCTGTAGAGATGTCTGCCTTCTCTCAAAAACAATATAAATAGATGGCACTGTTGTGAGCAGTGTACATTAATGTATACATACATATAGGACCTATTTTCTTTCCATATCACCGTGCAGAAGAAAGCGTGCATCTACTCATAGATGAGAGGTTAGCTAACCAAGCTAGCCGACATTAAAGCTCAGCTGAGGAGGAAGCTATTTTTGTTTATATCCCGCCCTGTCACGAGCACGAGCCTCTGGTCCATGAGCAGATGCATGTTTCCTTCTACGCTGTGATATGGTGTAGTTTGGTAGAAAGAAAGAGTAACTGGGTCATGATTTCTGGAAAGAGACATTGCTGTTGAGTTTTTCAAATGTATGTTTTTGGGGCTTTGAGCTCCACAAATTACGTTCCATCTAGTTTCATTATATTTGAAAGAGGGCAGACATCTCTGCCGTCAATATCTCTGCAAATAGCACCTCGGGTAAGAGGGAAAATATGTATTTTTGGTGTGCATTGGAGGTTTCAAGTATCCCTACCTGTGTAAGTTGCAAACTGAACCACAATGGGCTTTTGCCACAAAACCTTGGCCCCCAAAATCCTGCTCGGATGTACACAACTTCCCATTCAGCAGACAGAAGTAGAAACAGCCTTCTAGTGTGTCAACAAATCACATTTTAAGTTAATAGTTAAGTTAATACAGAGCTTAATTTGGTGTGACTGTGTCTTTACTTTAGAGGTATCCTCATGTCAACACTGTTCCCTCTCACCTCTCTCAACACCCCCGACCTCCTTTGCAAAAGGTCATGATCATGTGTGGAACATTGGAACACACTGTATCTTACATCACCAGCTGAGGTCAACAAACCTGACGTGGATGCTAGAGGAGAAGAAGTGTGTGCGTAAGGTCGCTGATGTGATCAAGTGGAAGACTAATTAAGACATGCACCTTTGATATTTGTCATTTATGTGAGGATTACCGCATGGTTTCGTCAGCTTTGGGTATGCAAACACCACTGTTTCCACTCACAGAATGAAAAAAAAAAAAAAAAATCACAAACGCTCACTCGCAGCATATCAAATGTGACAAACTTCAATGGAAAGCGATGAAAAAATATGAGGAAGGCAAGACTGGATGGCTGGATTGCCCCCCTTTGATCTTTCGGGATTCTTGGTGAATTCTTTAACTGCATTATGCGCACGGTTTGGTTGGAGGGAGGAAAAACATATTGCAATTTCTGTAAATCACATGAGGATAATGCAGTCTGTCACAAATAAGGGAGAGACGAATCAATAGATATGCTAAACCAGTGAAAAAAAACACTGATGTTAATATTTCTTCTGGCTGGCGTGCCAGTCGCAAATCAGCAGCAGAAAATCGACAGAGACGTGTGCAGGTACAAAAAAAAAAAACCCAGCAGAGATTCATGGTTTCTCTGTGTGTAAAAGGACACGAGTCCTTTTGTCAAGGAGGCTCCTTACATTATACTCAGATGTGACCTCAATAAAACCTCCTGATCTTATGCTGCCTTAAAGATTAACTGCGGTCTCAACCATTGGTAGACTTGCCAGCTAACACACACACACACACACACACACACACACACACAAAGGGAAGTGATTGGTTTCCTTCAAAGCGTGGCTTGTGGAGGGCACTTTAAAGGAGGTGATTAAAACACAGGAGGGCTCCATACAGCAGTGGTAGATGAAACACTTACTGTATATTAGGTACCCAACATAGCCAATCACCATGCGGGACACAGATGCTATGACATCACATGGCGATGAGAGGGCCACGAGGACTGGGTCAATGGCAAAGCCTTGTTATCTAGAGAGGTTGTCAATTCAAATCCCACTACTCGCTTGCATATAAATAACATTACATTAATGGTAAACAAACCAACGCCCTACATGGATATAGTATCAATGTCAAGTATGATGAGCTAAATCTCCAACAAAAATCTCATTTTTTTTCCTACCAACTCCAATGCCGTAAATGATTTGAGTTGATTAAATTATTTCATACATTCAAGCTCAATCACAGCACCAGCAGTTGTTGTTTTTTTTCCGCCCCACAGGACTTTTAAGTAATAACATTATTGGACAATGAGTCTGCTGGTCAAAGCGGGCGTTGATTTGCGGGGCAGCTGAAGAGGCATCGATGTCTGTGACAACGGAGGGATTGCTTGTGTCTGTAATCATTTGATGACTCAATGGATCGACCCAGTCCCGAGCGTGGAGAGGAACACAAACGGCATACTGATGGTGATTGGTACAGAAGCACACCACTGATTGCAGCCTCGTGGCGGCTGATGCTGACATTTTCATCCAATTAGCACAGCTTACCGTCATCAAAGAAAACGAAACTTTGAGATTTGTCTGCATGGGGAGAAGGAGGGAGAAAAACCAGAAGGGAAAGAGCGGAGAGTCAGTTCAGTCACCTTTTCTGATCAACAGGCGAGCAGTTTCTGAGATTTCATACACTCAAACACACACTCTGCAACCACACACACACACACACGCACGCTTTCTGGTTAACAGGCACGCACATGAATATCTCCGCCGAACAGAAGCTTCATTTCCTGTCCTCCTTTACCTCATGCATATTAAATATCATTTTCCACAGAAAATCCCTCAATGTCTCATCTTTGTTGGGCGCCGAGAGATCTTATCTTGATTACCGTCTACAGGCTATTACCAAAAATTGGATTTTATCACTGATAGCAGTTATGTGTTCGGCAAGAGCAAAGAAACCCAAAGACGTCAAATGAAGCGATTGAGATGAAAAAATAACATGTATGGCCACTATTTTTTTCATGTGGTAAAGAGCTTGAATTAATGGCTTCAATTTAGTATTCTGATCATTCCTGCGGAGTGTTCCCGAGAGATTTTCACCGTAAAACGTCTTGCCGCCGGCCTGGAAGAGATATGTTATTATGACAGAGAGGCGTAGTCGGTTGATTCAAAAATACACAGCACCTTTCCTGTTGAACACAGTTAATTAGATCCAGAATATTTTACAGTAGCTGCTGTCAGAAAATAAACATGTATCAGCACAAAGTATGCAAAAAATACAGATATAGGTAATAATCCTCCTGCTGTAACAGATGCTCATGTGTTTCTTTTAACTCATTAAATATGTTGAATGGGGTTTCTGGGGTCATGAAACTCACAGACTGGTTCTTTTTGCAGTTATATATACCAGACGGTTTTAAACACATATCAGCATTGTTTGTTTTTTTAAAAAAAAAAGAAAAGTCCCAGCGTCACCTTTTGCAAAGCTTTCAAATTATGAATATGTGACTGTGTTTCAGTTTGATTGTCGCTGGCAAATAGAAAAAAAAAAAAAAAGTAAAAAGAATAACACAGGAGGATTATGCAAATCGAGGCGAAGTGGAGAGCCGGCAGGATCGATGAAAGGTGACAGCAATTTAGGGAGAAATTATGGTACAGTCATCACAAATAGGGCCCGCAATCAGCAGCACACTGTAGCTGCTACAGAACCACAGAGGAAGGGATGAAAATACAATCAGACAATACATCATTGCTCCAAATATTGACAATTAGTCATTCTGTGACAGCAGCTCATTACCTTCAGCATCCTATAACCATTTATTGGTTTAAAAACTCGAAGGATGAAGTATTATTTTTAATTAACAGAGGCCGGTTTAGTGTTTATACTCGCGGCTGAAGGAATATTATTATCAATGCATTGCATCATCAGCGGTCTGCACAATGTGTGAACTGTGCTCCATCAGAAAATCCCAAGAGAGAAGTGAGCAGCACAAGTTGGACTCTAAAAACCGACTCCTCTGTACAAGTTGGAGCAGGACTAATTATCTCTGCGGGCTTTCATCTTTTTCATTTCTGTAATTCTCTGTTCTTTCTGGGCCTGTTATAATCTCGCCCTGTTCTCTTTATCTCACAGCTGTACAGTATTACACTCCAAATGAGCCGGGCCACTCGCCAGCCGTATCACCCCGCTGTGGCAGAGTGAGCGTAGATATGGCAGAAATTAATACCTGAAGAGATATGTCCCGTTGATAACATACTTACGTGTAATATGAATGTATTCCCCCAAGAAGAACCTTTGTTCCGCCCCTGGAGATATTTCTTTTCCCACAGCAGGGCCACGAGTGTTTGGTGTGTGAATTTTTGTGATTTTAATTCGGAGATCCTTCATGCAACGTGGGGACTCTTTCTCAGCTTTAACTCTCGAGTTATTGTAAAACAAGACGGTGAAGAGTAGAATTTCAAACTGAGAAACACACCTTTTGAAGTGGTGCATATTCTTATTTAATAATTAAAAATACCAAATCAAAATTTAAGAGTCATAATTAACTGAAATCTGCTCGAAAAACAGACCCCGTTTTCGTGATGTGAATACATATTTGCGTATCTAATCTCATTCCCTCATTTCTTTTCTGCTCATTCTGTAAATATTTCCGTAAGTTGCATCCATCGGCGGATATAATTCCACAGCTACAGCACAGCATCGCTGCTCTTTTCAAACAGTAAATCTTTGTCATCTTCATTTGTTGCATAATTGTGGAATTGTTACATCATCCTCTGTGCAATTAATTATCACCAAATTCTCATCTCTGTTATCGTATTCCTTCTGCTGCAACTAATGTATTTCCCCAGAGTGATAACTCTCGTTTCAAATGTCTTTGCACGATATTCAAATAAAATCATCACTTGTTGTTTGTGTGAATTTTTAGTTGGTTAGTAACACTGATTAGGATGCACACTTGACTCCTCACTGCTTTCATATTAGAAGAGTATTTGCTATTTAGGATAAAATGCATAGTCAAAGAAAGCGTATTTTGTGCTGGTGTGCAGATAATGGTTCTGTGAACAAACTATAACTATCGCTCTATTTTCATATCACTGATATGAAAATAATTTCCTATATTTTGCTTTAAGCAATTTCAACATTCATTGAAAACCCACAAATGCTCAAATTGATTTTCATACAGCCCAGACGTGCACAGGAGCCCTTTTTGTTAAGATGGCAGCCACATAGAGAGAGAGAGAAAAAAAAGGCTCTTCCTTTGCTTCTTCGTGGGGTATTCTCACAGAGACAAAGTCAAGTAGCAGCAGCCACCACAGCTTGAGAGTCTCAGAGAGCCATTTGAAAAGCTAAGTGAGTGATCGATGACAGAAGTCAATTATCACCTCGCGGATCTGTCAGAGGCGGCTGTGCAGGGCGAGCGTCACACACCACCCACCTCTGACTAACCATCAACAAGTGCGGACACCAGCCCAGCCAGACGGGAAAACACTGGAGACAGAGTACATGGCAGGCAGGACATAAGAAAACCCCTGTCGTGTTTTTCCTGCGTCTGCACAGCATCTCTAAAGCAAACTCGTTAGAGCCAGACAAAATTAATGCACTAAAAAATACATTTCTTCACTTCTCTGTGACATCATATGATTTGCCAAATAATTGCTTTTGTGAATGCAGTGTTCGGTACAGCTTGCAGCCGAGAGCGAGGCTCCAACAATGGCTACATACTGTTATGTAAGAAGGCGGATTTCTCCTGCTCTAATGGGCTGAGGAGATTCGCCTTAACCAAGAGGCTTTGCTACTCAGCCAAAAGGACCTGTGCTGCAATGACTGAGCTAATGTGACAGGGATCTGTAAGCCGGCAAATAGGCACCAAACCTGGGGAAACTAGAGCGCTTTTCAGAAATGAATTTATGCATTAGAGGTAAGGTGTAAGGTGGGCGAGAACTAAGCATATCTTACATGCTTTTAGGTTCAATAGGTCCAGAATAGGATTAATATGTGTGCTTGCAAAATTAGCACACATATTAATCTTTCTCCTGAAACATTTAATTAAAATTTTTGTAAACAAGAAAAGTGGCAACATGCTTGGTTGCAATGGTCAGAAGAATGCACCAAAAGGCCTCAAAAACCTTGAACTACTACTCAGCCATGAATAAAAGTAACACAGATTTTATTATTTGTGGCTGTGGTCAGTAAAAAAAATGTGATGTGTATGATAACTACTCTGGGAAACGTTTGATGTCTGCACATGTAAACGGTTGCCAACACGTTTCATCACATTGAGCTCTATTTGTGTCCACTTAAAAAGCTGCGGGGCAAATAAACAGCCTCGATTCAAACATCACAAACTCTCCTTTGGGTCTTAAAAGCTTCCTGAACCATTCTCAAGTCTATCTGACAATTCTGCTCCTGAGCCCGAGGTGAAGCTGTTTTTCAGATAGGTGTTGACATGTGCAGACGTCAGATGTTTTTAGGTCGGGTGTCATACGTTAAGGGGTCTTGGTCTGATTGTGGGCAGGCACAGGTGGTACAAGTTCTCTGTCTTGTTGCGTTTTGTGTGTCTGTGACTGTATTTTCACACATTTTTCCATGTTCTGGTTTACACATGCATGGCAACAGGCTCTCTGCTTACCGTTGACCTCCTGAGCTCCTGCATCTGTGAAAAGCATGCTCATCACCTCCTCGAAGTTGCAGCTGGGCTCGGACGCATGGCTGTCCTGGCCCACGCGGTGCAACATTCTCTTCAGGACGTCATCCAGGGAGGCGGCCGTCTCATCCAGCAGGATGGTGGCCCTTGCCAGAAAGCCATCAAGGTCCCGGTGTGCCCGAATTTCCTCCTCAAAGTTCATCAGCTTCACATACTGTGGAAAAGATCGAATCCGTTCAGAGTCGGAGGTAGTTTATTTCTATGCTGATCATGCCAATCAATGCCAAAAATGCTAACTAACAAAGGCATAATAGTAATTTTATACGTTTGTTTGGATTTTTGGTTTGGTCTACCAAGATAATTAGCGTCTCAGCTATATTTCTAAGTTAAAAAGTTCTGCTCAGATCATCTTATCCAACATAATGTCACCATATTCTGTCTATGCTTCGTCACTTAATTTTAACCTTTGGTTTTTAACTTTTTATTATATTTCTGTATTGTAAGGTGTCCTTGGGTGCTTTGACAGGCGGCAACAAATGAAATGATTCGATTATTTCAGTTTGAGAGGGGTCCCAATACCCAATAATTCAATCAAAGATCTGGCTGACAGACGATTGGATGCATTTCTAGGTCAGAAATTTTGGTTGGCTGCCTTGCAGTTTGAGTCCCTCATGGCTGCTGTTAAATGTAATTAAAAACTTGTACGAGCTTTTAAATATTACTGGAGTAATATTTTACATGTGCAGAGTGAGTTAACACAACATTCAAATGCAAAATGTACAGTGTCTGCTCAGTTTAAGTCAACTTGCAACATGCATCTGAGCCCTTTGTCACCATTGTTGTGGTTACTCTTCTGTCTGTAGTTGTCATTGATGTTGGTATGTAGCTACTTTAGGAAGCTATGCAGGAATATATCAACATTCACAGCCACAAAGCTGTAATTGCTGAACTGTTTCTCAAAACAGAAGAAAGGTTGTTGGTGTGACATCAGACCCATATGGACTGTTCAACCAATGGGAGCAGATTCAGGGGTCTGGAACAAGGCTGCCAAAATCACCATTGCAAGCTTAAGATTTCTTCATGTAGTACAGCACATTGAGTGGTACTGAAACCTTTGGATCCGCAGATACCACCCTGGTAATTCCAAACATTTAAGTAAACCACTCACAGATTGGGCCTACACCACAAGTATCCTAAAGACCTTAAAGTATCCCTCCACAAAACGGTGTAGTTTTTCAAATAGCAGAACAGAGCAGAGACTGCACATGTCCAAAGTTTGTCAAAATTGGACCATTGGTGTCTGAGAATAACCCGAGAGACAGACAAATGGACAGAGAGATGAACACAGCTCGATTAAGAGCCCAGACACCCAGCAGTCCTCGATTTCATTGATCGTGTGATTGACAGAAATTCTGCAGATGAATGGATTCCCCGCTGTTCTTTTGAAAATAAAACAAGCAATGCAGAAAGTCAACATCTTGAGTCTTTGGAGTTATTTGTGTATAGAACCCTATAAATAAATTTGCTTGTACAAATAAGTCAGAGCTTAAGTCTGGGGGTGTTTTTCCACATCGGGTCAAGCGATTAGAAGGTTAAGAAATTGAATTTGTTGGGTTTTAGTGTTTTTTTTAAATTGAATTTCATGAATTGTTCATAAGGAAAGTGAAAAGCTGTAGCAGAAACAGAAACATATCAAAATTAATTCCATTTATAGACCACTGCAAATAAACAGAGCCACGGCAAAGTTCTTGGCAAGGGAGTGAGGATGTCACCATGTGAAATTGATAAAAAAAAATAAATGAAGAGAGCAAACAAATAGAAATGTAATACAGAATGTGGAGATTAGTGAAAAGAACCAGGCAAGCTGTTGGCAGGAACAAGGCACGACAAACAAAATCTCTGACAGGCTTGCACTGAGGAAGTCGAACTCTCGACAGTTTGGTCACCAGTTGAAACTGGTGCCCTCTGGGTGCTCAACTCGCTGAACTGTGGAGGTACATCCATTTAATCTCCAGTGCAAGAGATGGCTTGTTGTACACACAGCTGGTGATCTGTTAATATAGTATATTAATATACTTTTAAAAAGGTTAACTGGCAAAATGCCTGCTGTTTTGTATAATATCTTTGGACATTTTTTTTGACGTTTTATAAAATGTGAATGTTTTTTTCCTTTTGCATTACTAACATATTAGAGATTATTTAGATTTTAGACTCTACACCAACATCCTATTTCAATCTGGCTTTCATGCTCTCTTGTGTTTTTCAGCCTTTACACGCTCCCACTGGCAAATATTGTCACGAACCTTGGGATTGATTTACAGTATGCAGATGATACGCAGCTGCAGCTCCATATCACACATCGATATTAGCCCTATTGATAATTTGGTTCACTGTATGGATCACATCATCTCATGGATTTTACAGAATGTACCGCAGCTGAGATTTAAGATGGAAGTTGTAATTATCGGTGCAAATGCCCGGAGACAGAAAGAGTGCATGAACTTAGACGTTAGTTTCAAGTTTTCTGATTCCGATTTGAATTTCTTTTTAGCGTAGTCCTTTCTCTCTCTCTCTCAGGCACACTCTGAAAAGACGTCTGCACTCCTTCCTCACTAGCAGGCTTGATTACTGTGATTCTCTCTTGTCTGGTCGACCCTGGAAAGCCTTGAAATGTAGATGATCTCAAATGCAGCAGCAGGTGTGCCTGGCCGAGTCCTGAGGCAGGGGACACATCACTCCTGTTCTGAAGTCCTGTCACTGATGGCAGGTTTTAAAATGCTGCTCTTAGTGTTTGAATCACTGAACTTAATGATGGTTTGAGTGTCTGATATGTTACTTTGGGATGTTCCTCTGATTCTATTTGGTCTATAAGCCAGGACTAAGATGCGGAGAACTGAGAGATTCTACAAACAGCTTTAAACGAAACTGTAAATTATACATTTTAGCCAAGAATCCACAGTCAGTTAAGTCAGATTGACTTCTAGTTATCCATTTAATTACTGTTATTACATCGTTTGCCTAGATTAGGATTAAGATTTTACCTTTATTTCATTTTATTTTCTTGTTTTTATCACTTTAAATGTCTGCAATTTATTGGACAAACATAAAATATCTGCGAGTGGTCCCTCTTGAATTGGCAATGAAATCAGCTGCTATTGTGTGTGTTTTGAATGAAAATCTGCATACGGCGCAAAGGTCTGTCCATGAACGAAGACTTCTTTCCATAATGCAGAGTGTTCATTCATACAGAAAGCCAATTAAGATAACAAACACATACCTAGGACCTCAGGCTAGCCATCAAATCTACAGGACCGTCAAACAGGCAATACCATCAGAGATGTTTTGTCAAACCAGAGCCGGGCAGCTCTGTTTGCTCACGACACAAGCTGCAATCAGGGCTGGGTATTGGTACTCGATACCTTTAAGGTATCAACCGCAATAACCCGATACCACGCAGTGTTAAAACTTCTCCAGTCAAATGATTAGATTACTTTTTGTATCCAGATCTAGAAAAAAAAAAAGACTTTTTCTATGGCTTTTCTCGCAGCCGATCAATGCAACCACTCTTCGATTTAATGTGACGTGTGATTGCCCCACTATCTCAGCAGCTACAACCCATACAACTGACAGTGAATGCTTACATTCACATGATGGGTATGGAATGAAATACTCTATTTAAGGGTACTAGTTTTGGTACTACAACTGTACGTATTGTTTCTGAGTAGAGGAGATGCTGGATCATCAGCCACTTCAAGCACAGACTCATAAACATAAAGCTATGTTTACTTATGTATAGCCAAAGCCAATTGTGTAATATTGTGAGGACTGGACTAATTACCAGACAGCAGAGCCAAAGCTCAGTGTTATGTTTTATTATTCTCTGCATTTTATATTTTCTACAATTTCTCATTTCTCAATAAATATAGTTTGTTTATACCTCACTCTGTTCTGTATAGGCCTGCTTATTCTTAGACTGACAGAGGGAGCAATATGTTTTTAAGGAGGGAGGATTGTAATGGGAGCACTGGGATGTCAGGTGTGACTGCAGGGCAACGGCAAATGGCTGCCGGGTCAGGCAGGAGGGACCGGCTCAAATTATCCCAAAATGCATTGTACTGGTAAACCTCGGAGTCCTTCAGCAGTGAACTAAGGAGCTGTGGGCTATGAGAGTGTGCAGGGTATGAGAGTATTCACTGCACCTACTTAATCACTACTTCCTTCAAAATAATGTTTTCTACTTTGAATGTTTTCTACTTATAAGTATACTTATGAAGGCAGCGGGTAGTGGGAGTGATGGCTGTTCTACGTGGTTCTTCCTACTTCATCAAAAGTTTGGTTTCAAATGTAGAAAATGCCAAGTTTGTTTTGTTCTCCTAATTAAAACATCCGATACTGTCCGCTTCTTTATATGATCTATCCAACCAGATTTGAGATGTAGAATTTAAAGTCATGTATCTGAAGTCAAGTGTCCTTTAGAGAGTAATTAAGATCTATACTGAGCTGAGCTGTATTTATAGATGTCTGCACTCGTTATCAGCAATGAGCTGAGTTCCTTAACTGCCAAAAATCACTTTTTCCATTTAAGTAATATTGCAATACATTTAATTTAATATGTATGCTTACCTTTCTTGATGTGTTCAGTAACACACAACCAGAGTCGTCAGCGTCTGAGAAGAAACAAAACAAGAGGTACAGTTAGACATTCAAAGTGTACCGTGCTAAAACATCATCGTATGTTGTGTGTCTACAATGAATACATTCTGGAAGATTTCATGCATGTATGTGTATTCATATAGGCTATCTTTAATGTGTGTTTTTTCAGCATTAAAAAAATAACAAGCAATTTTGCCATCTGGCCAGACTTATCGATAATCAACAGGTGACAGACAATAATCATAAAGTGACCAGAATGTAAAACTTTGGATCTGATCAAGCTTGCAGGTTTACATTTATTCGTCAAATTGTTTTAACACAGTTGTTTACATGTCTGAGGCACAGAGAATCAATAAAGTTAGCCTAAAACGTGTTTAACCATTCTAGATACAGTACATAAGTGATTCCCAACCAGGGGTACTTATACCCCAGGGGGTACTTCTGCTGATGCCAGGGGGTATATGTGGAGAGATTGTAATTCTAAATAATTTACATGGATAAATAAAAGAAATAAGTAATGGATGAAATGTTGACATAGAGCACTAAAAGTGACGGATAAATGGTTGGACCGTCCAGCTTTTGCCACTCAATGTGGTAGTAGTATGAATGTAACAGTGAGTGTGACAGTTGACTTATATAAAAATATTGTAACATCCAATATTGTGCCAAGTTTATATGATTTACTTTGGCTCTAAACCATTTCATCACCTTTGGCAACCACAAGACAACATTACAGAGTCGACGGTAAAGAGATGAGTGGAGAGAGAGATGGGGAATGACATGACTTAAATGCCGACTGTTGAAATGTCAAAAAAATGTCAGCACCTTGAACCCTAGCCCACCAGTGTACCCAGTGACTTCAGTTTTAAATAATGTACGAGCATTTGTTTTTGTTACATCACAATATAATAAGTTAAAATGCTTAATGTTTGTCTGCGCCATGTCTGTAAGTGAGATGGTAATAATAATGTTCTGTATTTGCATTTCAAAGCAACAGAGCATTCATTACTGAGTTCTGAAATAGAGATCACAAGTAACAACCACTCAGCCCGAAAAGAAAAGGAGCCTGAGACCCTTTTTTCTAATAGTGATGAAAATGTCAGGAGGCAAGTCTCTAAATGCTCTCATTGAACAGGGATTGGAAGTTCTCTGCTGATAAGGCTTTAATACACACGTCTGTGGAGCCGAGGCGAGTGCTCAGATAAAGTACAAAGGTCTGGATTTTCCCAGTGTAAGAGAAAAAAAAAAGGAAAAAGAGGAAAAACCTTTTATGTTAGGAAACAATACGGGGACAAAAACCGAGGGAATGAGGTTTTCAGCACACTTCAGTCCCTTAACTAGCAGGCTGTCAGTACCCTGCTGACTCTCATAAAACAGCCTGCCACTGTGTTACGTAACGCAGTTATTGCCGTTTACTGTGGGGAGGACGTTATTAGGTTACCATGGGCTTTCCTCCTCTCCTCCGCGTGATGCACTGTGTCGGCTCCGTCTGGAAATCAATCAGTGCCTAACTCCTCCCTCCAGCAATGGAAAAGCAAGAAAACCCCCCTTTAACAAGCCAATAAGCCTCAGGAAAGCGACAGGATATCATCATATCAATAAACCGGCAGCCACTAGTGAACATGTTTGAGTGTAAGTCTGCAGGAAAGAGGGGGGCTTTCATCGCCACACTTAACACCTTGCCATCATAAAACCCTGCAGGCAGTGGAGGAAAAAGGAGAGCCCCAGCCCCTACCTCTGATGAGACTATGACAGGGGGCACGTGTTGTGTGCAGTGGATTTGGTTCATCAAAGCCTCACAATCAAAAAGCACACGGCTGGGCTTATCCGCTCCCAGAGGGAAGAGGGAGCTGTGGCTCTAATTGCTGTCAGGCTGCAGCCGTAAGCAGATATTCATATATTCATATGAGATTACCTCTTCCCCAATCATCACCTTCTTCTAATGGCCTCTGCATGTCTCAATATACTGTGTGGCTTAAAGTAATCCAGGAGAATTTCAGGGTCTAGGGATTAGGGAGAGGAAGTGTTAAAAAATGTGACACAGGCTTCTTCCCCTACTTAGTTCCTTATTTGATCAATGTGGCACTACAGATGTTGATTATATTCAGTCTGCCACAAGTGTTATGTAATATCAGAGTGGAGTGTTGTATTATTTTAGTCATTAAGGGTTGCAGGGTGGTGACTTTGAATGGCTGAATTACTTTGTGATAGGAGAGATCTTGTATCCAAACAGGCTCAAGTGTCTCTTGGCCAGGGCTGGTCAGTGTGTTTAAAGCAGTACATTTCAAATATTTGTTTGGTGGTGTAGAAAAAAGTTCACTTTGTCAAAATACCACAGATCATATATTTTTCACTTTCAGGATAGTCAAGTCAAAGTTTTTTTATAAAGCGCATTTCATACACGTGGCAACACAATGTGCTTTACAAAGAAATACAATTTTTACATTTAGAGCTTTGTATACAAGTAGCAGAATCTTAAAATCAATTCTAGTTTTGACGGGGAGCCAATGAAGAGATCCAAGAACGGGTTTAATGTGTTCAAACTTTTTTGTCCCAGTCAGAACACGAGCAGCCAGTGAATAGGCCATTACAGTAATCTAATCTACTTGTTATGAATACATGGATACATTTTTCAGAGTCTGCTTTTGACAGGAAGCCCCTTAAATTTGAAATATTTTTTAGATGATAGAAAGCTGATTTTGTGACATGATTGATATGGCTCTTAAAATTTGGACCGCTGTCTATGATTACACCCAGATTTCTGGCTTCACTTTTGCTCTCCGGAGACAGAGAACCGAGATGAGCTGCAATTTTCTGTCTCTGAGCCTTTGCACCAAAGATAAGTATTTCTGTTTTGTCTTTGTTCAGTTGTA
>JBBPCS010000590.1:143567-204621 GCA_037974645.1 Hollardia meadi
TGTATGGGATGTAGGTCACCAGGAGATAGGGATATGTACAGTTGTGAATCATCTGCATAATTATGATAATTTATTTTGTGTTTCTTTATGACAAGTGCAAGTGGGAGCATAAACAGATTAAATAATAATGGTCCAAGAATTGAACCTTGGGGCACTCCACACATAATATCCACTTTGTCCGAGGCGAAATCTCCAATGGACACAAAGAACTGCCCGTCCTGTAGGTAGGTTCTGACCCAGTTTAGAACTGGGCCACCAAGAATACAATTACCAAGAATCTCCCAAACACTGCCATTCACTTTTGATGCGATTTGACCAATGCCTACTTAAGAGAGCTTGAAATTTTATTCAGTACCTGCAATATTTCTGCAAATGGAAAGAAAAAAGGCAAAATACTTTCTTGCACAAAATAATTTGGATCAGCGCACTGTTAAATTCGGTTAATAATAAATAGTATATTGTATGGAAAAACAATACTCACTTGCTGTAAATCACTCTGTATATCTGTGTTATTGCCACAAAGGTATGACATGTGAAAAAAAAAAAATCCAACTGCTATAAAATTGTTAAAGAGTTAAGAAATATGGAATTATCATACAAACCCTTTGGATAGAGTTGTCCCAAAGAAATCTGTCAACCGTTTCTCCTGAATTCTCTATTTCGACCAAGTTGTTGTTGTTCAAGGTCAACAAACTGGACACTATCCCCCACCCCCCACCCAAACTCGGGTCAACTCTGGTCAACTCGGGTCAACTCTGGTGGAGGCCGAGACCATGTGAAAATGCGTTCCTGGCAAAAACAAGGATACAGCTGTCACTTTGGTTATATTAGGATTGGATGGGTCATAGCAACGACCCAGTGTCTTAAACTCCTGTGGTACGAGCCCACAGGACCCCCTAGGGGACATGGTCATACAGTAAGTCCACAAAACACATGTAAACTAAATGGGCAATATCCAATTACCCCCTCCAATAACCATGCATGGTAAAGATCTGGCCTACGGTTCTACAACCAGCACAGAATCCACGTCGCTTCTTCTGCATCTGAGGTGCGACGATCAGGTTGACACTCCTCCAGCACTTTGACATAACCTTTCCCAGGGAGGCTGAGCAGTGTGATACCCTGATTATTGGAACACACCCACCAGTTCCCCTTTTTAAAAATGGCCATTCCACAGGCACTGTCACTGACCTCCATGCGACATTGAAGAGGTGTGTCAGCCAAGACAGCCCGGAGGATCTGGAGATGCTGTAGGCTCTCATTTTACAGATTTCATAACTGATTCATAACTGTAAATTATGTTAATTTGTTGGCATTATTTTTTTTTTAACTTAGTATACTGTATTTTCATGAAACAAACCCCACATATGGTTGTCAAGCTCAGTGGTGACCTTGGTCGAAGACTAAATCCTCAAGTTTCCAGTGTGAGAGACGCCTGCCCTTCCTCGTGACTTCCACTTTCCAATATTCAGCCAAATTGATTGAACTGAAATGGAAATGAGCCCAGCACTGGCAGAAATATAATCATGAAATCAGTTCCATTTATGGAGAGCATTTGATAGCTTTATGACAAAGTTCTCTGAGGAATGGATAGGATCATGCCAAAACAATAAAGTTTTGACCTGATGATGGTGACACTAAAGGGAAGGCTTAGCACATCAGCCACAGATGCCAAAAGGCCCGTTTTGTGTCAGAGAAGGCTTAGTGCGTCTTCCAATGACGCCAAAGGATACCTCGCACGTCTGGATAAGACGCCAAGGACGCATGACAAAACGTCGGTATGTGACGACCTGGAATGAGAACAGATTGGATAAGCATAGATGATGTGTTAAAAAACAAAACTACTGCAGCACTTACGAGGCTGAGCTCAATTTTTTTAAATTAAAAATGCTCTTTATAACTCAAATATTGGAAACCATTGTAAAAAAAACAGGCACAACATCATCAAGGTCAAGACTGAATGCTCTCCTGGAAACCAGGGATCGTATTACAGACTAGAATTCTAAAGCATCCAAAGCTTGGCTACGTTTTCTGATGAATGAAGCCACTGTTACATACAAGGTGAGAAATTAATTATAACAGACAGATGTTTTTGAAATTACATTTACGTAGACGCTGCTGTCTCAGGGTCTGATGTAATCACAACGCTGTTTGCTTTTCCAAACCACTGCTTATGTAGCCAGACAGGATGTGATTAAAAGTCCTGTTCAGAGTCTGATTTGATATGGTGGACGTATTCCACAGCAGTCTGCTGATGTGGAATAATAAAATAACCTAATAATTAATGACATAAATTAAAAGCATAAACAGGCACGCAAACAACTAATGCTACTGGGATCAAATGTATGTGACAAGTAGGCTTGGGGGGGTGGGGGTGTGGGGGCAGGGATGAAAACAAAACACAGTAATCAACATTCAGCTGCACTGTCAATGAATAATGCACTGAAAGTATGCAAACAGACACTGCTGGGCATGACAAACATTCTGCATCTGCGAGTGAGAATTCAACATATTCCAGCTGTGTAGAGGGAGATGAGTCTAGTGCAAAGTTTAGGGGTTCAACTCAAATTAAAGCCAGGGATTTGAATCAATGGATGAGTGATATGGCTAAAATTAAAGGAGCAATTTGTAAGATATTTAGTCTTATTCCTGGGTCGTAAAATACTGATGTTTTGGGTTGGTAGATCGGGCTGGCTACCAACGCGAAGCCTCAGTATTTGACAAACCGAGAGATAGCCTCGGTATTTGACGACCTGGAAATGAGACTCAACAATCATCTTTAATATGTAAGCATATTTATTATCTTGGCTTTTCAGACTACTTCCACTGAACACTCACACAAAATTAAGGTTTTAACAGTGATTCTTTTTCTGTAATAAAAAAAAATAATGCAATTAACAGAAATAAATATATATTTTGTATATTTCTTGTAAATGTTTTTGTGATCAAAACCATGGCGCCACAATTGTCACTATATATTAAGGGAGGGTTTAACGAACACATGACGCAACCATCGATCTATGCAGAGATGCTATAGTACATCAATCAACAAGGAAAATCCTAAACCCAGTTTAAAGATACATTTGTGAACTCTGGAGTCTGGATGGACAAGCATAAACCTGGATTAAGAATAACTAGAATTACCCCCTCACGGTTGTTTGCCTCTGTGCACCAGTAAAGTTACAGTTTCCATCCATGTCTGTCCAGACTCATATAATATATGTAGTGACTGATAGAGAGCTTGGTCACATGGTGCAACAACAATCACCTGAAGCTGAATTTCAACAAAATCAAAGCGCTTGTGGTGGACTACAATGCTTCAAATATGGATGTTACTGCAAAGAAGCTCTAAATTTGGAAACATGGATTCTTCACACACACGTTCAACCCGGCAGCACAGAAGATCTAAACAATCAGCACAGTTTGTGTGAAATTCTGTCATAATTAGCGTATGGATCCTTGGGTTATGACAAAAAAGGTGTTTAATAGGTCACAGTGACCTTGACCTTTAACCTCTGGCCACCAAAATCCGATCAGTTCACCCTTGGGTCCAAGTGAATAATTGTGCCAAACTTTAATCATTTCCATCGAGGCGTTCCTGAGATATCGCGTTCACAAAATTGGTGAAATTGGTATGTTCCATAAAGAGGTATGGGAATATGCCCTCATCAGTGTCATAGAAATCCACATTTATACTAATGGGCATTGACTGTGTAATCTGTTCTGCTATGACAGTTTACACTATGCCACTACAGCATTATTTTAGACCTGACATTCCAACTTGAGAGAGAGTTTTCACCCTTGTTCTCTGCCTCTAACTCGTTCCCAGCTTGCACCACTCCAGCTCTCTTGTCAGATGCCTTAAGTGTTACTATGTATGGAGAATCGGCCCAAGTGACATGGTCACCTGTCACATCTCTCTCCTTTTCCCTCTCTCCCCGTGGTGCACCTGTGACTGTTACCGTGGCAACGGTAACCTGTTGACTTGTGGGGTTTCTGGTGATGGGGTCAAAATCATCTGCACCTGCAGCTGAGAAGCCGTCTGTCAAGTCACCACCTGCCATCAGGCTCTGTATGGACTCAGACCACAGTAAATCCCACAGAAATTAAATTGAAGTTGTTTTTTTGTTTTTCTTATGCTTTCTTCTGGAATGATGACTTGCAGAGGCAAGCACAGCCTTTGAAGAATGTGCCTCATGATGATTATGATATAAAACATCTCCAAAAAAGACCGAAGTGAAAAAATAGAGTTATTGATCACACGGTTGAACAGCAGAGGAGATTATTGACTGGTAGAGGCATATTCAGAGAGGTGGCTCATTATTTTTCCATGCACAGCGTTATATTGGCTCTTTAACATACGGAATGTCTGTATAGAGAGCTGAAATGTAACTGGAACTTTGTGGTTCTGTTCAAGAAAAGTAAAAGAAGGAAAGGTCATGCGGTCATAATACCAACGTTCTAATGCTCTCCGTGGTGCCAGACTTTGGTGCCACTTCTACTGACGCCTGACTGCATGGAAAACACCCAACATATCTACATCATTCAAGCTCTGATTAAAAAATGCATCTACACGATGGAAGATAACACTTCAGAGAACTGATATTTCCAAATGTCCGCATTTGCTGTTGGTCTCCAAATAGTAATCCAAACATGATTATAGGCATACTTTACAGGGCTCATGGTGAGTTTATTGAAATGCTCCCAATAGCATATTCTTTTTATCTTTTTATTTAAGTACATTATTTATTTTTTTTTTTTTAAATGACCTAATGTTGTTGCTTATCTAATAGTCCTGGTTTATCAATGAACACCATTTCAGGTTAAAACGTCACAGCTCAAGAGCCAGAGGAACGTCTTTGTTGAATTTTATGGATGTGGACAGTGACACATTTACCCACACTGACGTATTTGTAAATTATCTGAGCTGTACTTTTTTACTGTGCTGTCGCTGTAATCGTTTGGACAGCAAAGGCCAGGAACTCGCTTCATTTTTTTTTCAAAAAGTCAGATGAAAGAAATTCTGAATAAGAGAATGCATTGAGTAACAGAAGCTACGGGAACAGAGGCTAACCCGGACATGTCGTCAGGACTTCAGCTCTCTGTTTGTTCTGTTCTCTACTGACCGACATCACCCGAGTCTGATGCTGTTTGCTAATGTTGCCAGGGCAACACTGCTGTCAATCAAATCTGATAAAATGAATGATGAATCTTAGTCCAATATTCAGTCTTTTAGCTCTGTTTTGGTCACATTATGAGCCGCAAAACTGTGAACTGGCAAACAAAAGTGAACTGCAGAGTCAGGTGATAATTCTCTGGACTCCATCACCATGGATACAAGTGGTCATGTGATCCAATCTCAATATAAAAATACTGATTATAGCTGCCTTAATGTGTCTTTATATTATAGCTTTAATACAACATTTTAAACACACAAGCACCTCAGAAGTGTCTATACATATAGGCTACATGTTCACTGACTCACCAATTTGGATTTAATGTAAACTTGAGCTTTATCTTTGTGTTCAGGTTCTTTAAATTTGAACAGTTCTGAGGAAAAATATTGCATCTTTGCCTTTATCCACACACAAATCCTTGCTCTCCCCCCTTCCTGCTCACTCTCCATCATTATTCATCTTTCTTCTTTTATCTCATCACATCTGTTTCTCCCTCCTGTCTCTGTCTATCTCACTCTTTCTTCCTCCATCTCTTCATCCAGCTGTTCTCCTTCCCCTCCCTTTATCCCCATCACACACTCTAACCCCCGCTGCCCTCTCTGTCTCTCTCGCTCGTGTACTGACCTGGCCCAGGGCTGATCTGGTTGTCATAGAGGTGGATGTCATCTCCGCAGGCGATAGGCGAGTCCTGTCCCTCCTCTCGGCCCTCGCTGCCCTCCTCCTGCTCCACCTCCCGCTGCTCTGGGGACACAACAGCACAGGGTCACCTCCTGGACCTCACCGGCTACCAGGCAGGGCAGCAAACTCACTTTTATTATTATTATTATCATCATCTTCAGAATTCAACAGGTACGTACTGTACATTATTACACCAGTCAGCTTGAATTTTAGGATAAGAGATCATGAAATGATGCTCATCTATTTGTCAAAATAAAAAAAAAGTATGTAAAATTGTGTGTAGGTCTACAATTTATTTTCAACTGCAATATAAGGAATAAATTCTTATTCTGAGAAAAGTTTTATCCTGTAATTTGTATTTTTATAGTATTTTAATTATATTCCTAAATAAATAAATTGATAAGCAACTAGAATTACCGGCTCACAGTTGCATCCACATCTGTCCAGACTTATATAATATATGTAGTGACTGATAGAGGGTCACATGGTGCAGCGACAATCAGCTCAGTATCAGCAGAACCAAAGAGCTTGTGGTGGACTGCAATGCTTCAAATATGGATGTTGCTGCAAAGAAACTCTACGCTTCACACACATGTTCAACCCGGCAGCACAGAAGATCGATACAATCAGCACAGTTTCAAGGTCGACACCGAAAATTAGTGTCACCAATTCAGTATCTGACCAAACTGTGGAATATGGACACAATCTCCCCGTCTGTTCTGAGTTACGGTGTTGAATAATGGCCAGAAAACATTATGATGTCACAGTGAAGTTTACCTTTGACCTTTTGGATTAAAAAAAAATGTCATGACTTCATCTTCATTATCATTTGCGTGAAGATTTTTGTGATAAATTATTCTCACATTAGGTAACCCCGCCCCAATGCACCGCCTGGATGCAACCGCTTGGCCGCCCCCACCTAATTCCCCCACCCTAGTTCCTGAGATATTGTGTACACAAGAATGGGACAACCAGAAGACAAAATGCCTTTGGCCACGGCTGTCGTCAGTGCGGGGGCATTAAAACTCCCATTACACTACCCCCTGAAGTAAAATCCTGTCAGGAAACTGCTTAGCTAAAGGTTTAAAGAGTGATAAAACATTATTAAAAGAAATTATACTTTCCTACGAGACAGTCAGTGAACCAACTTGACATCATATTAAACATCTGGTGCTTGAAACAAACTCAGATTAATAAGAAAATATTGTTTTAATGTCACCTGAAAGGTGTCTCGAGGAGGCTTACCTGTCAAATATGCACACAGATTTCACTGTCAAAGTCATTTCACAAAACACAGTTCGGTACCTGCAGTCTATTAAGGTTGTGAGTACAACAGGCTTTATTATTACTGTTCACAATTAAGTAATAATTTGGTCTATTAAATGTGAGCTTTAATTTAAGTTAACAGAGCCTATGATGACATGTCTTGTTTGTGTGACCAACAATCTACAACCCAAAGATATTCAGTTTACTAGATATCAATTATTATCAATATATTTGATAACGGGTTAGATTTGGATCTTGAATCGGTGTCCTAAACTAATAAAAGCATCTATAAAAGTGATCAAATGTGTCAGTAAAAGAGCTGCGTTTAATTGTTTTTGGGAAGAACAATGTCTAAGAGATTTAAGAGTTAATCAAACACGAAGATGCAGCTTGCCATGTTTTGAAGGTGAAAACAAAATATGTTGATTGTTTGCTTGCTTGATCATTGTTATTTGTGCCCTTTTGAGTTTTTATGCATGAAGAATGAATGTAATTTACAGCACAAACAGATATTCTTCAATACCTATTCTCATTGATTCACCTGGGAAAGATTAAATAATTACTTTAATGCCTAAATAGCTGTTAGCAGAAGATCTCTACATCAGAAAAACCTAAAAAAAAAATGAAACAGCAAAGAAAGAAAAAATGGCAGAAAACTCATTGGTCAGTGTTTGTTTTGGTATAAAGACAAGCATTTCATGAATCAGCAGGCAGACAGGTTTTTAGTCAGGTCTTTCGGGGTGCAATAGGCAGTGTTTTGTATGGCAGAAAGCATCACAGGACTCCAGCCTGGAGCCTGTTTGTATGACTCATCCCATCCTGACACAGCAGCCCCTTAAATCCAATCCTACAGTTACTCCCAAATATCATCCTGCAATCGGCTTGATGCGTCGAGAACAATATCTCATCCTCGTGCTCTTAATCTGCTGACCTTATCTGTGCGGGGGCCCCAATTTCAGTTCATTCAGTTTGTCTTGAATCAGGATCATCCCTCAGCACTTGACATTATTTGAACCTCGCTGTGTCGTCGCCTTGCCTGCATCCCCTCTGTGCCTCAGACTCACCGACTGGGCTCTGACTTTCAAATCACCTTGGGAGAGAGCGGCGGCTGCTGCAGAGCAGCAGGAACAAATTCACCTCTTTCCTCCAAGATGCAATTTTAAGAAAAGTTTTTAAATGTTCATTACTTACCTATGTTTATCTATTTTGATATTAAACTGCAAATATGCAATTCGCCATTTAGAATTAGGGCTGACTGAGTTAAAAATAACAATCTGGATTTCTTTGCCGATGTCATTAGAATAATAAATTGAATCAATTTTGCAGCATTTGATTTCAGACGTGCTGTGTGTGAAGCCAAGCTCAGTAACTGTGACCAGTCAATGCAAACATGCAACATGTAGAAGGAACGAGGAATGTTTGATATGAAAACACTGAATGATTGATGTGTTTCCTTCAAACAGTTTGCAGTCTTCTGAAGCCGCCTTTGTGATGTGTTCGGAGCTGTGACATACAGAAACGCTACAAACAGTCGTTTCATTAAAGACGTTTTAAACTTTAATGCTTTGTTTTCTGGGAATTACTCGAAGGAGACACACAGCTGGTCTCATTGTAGTGTTATATAAGGCTGCAAAAAACCAGAGTTTTCATAGGTAGATCAATCAGCCAATTATTGCTCAGATTGATAAAGTGACGTCATTAAACTTCTTTAACAGTCCAAACTAGACGTGAAACAATTGGTTAATTAATCACTCAGTCAATTGGCAACAAACTACTTAGATTTTTCAACTATTTCATAATTTTTTAAAGCAAAAAATTACAAAAATGTATAAATTTCACCTTCTCAATTTTTAAGATTGCCTCACTTTTGTTATGTTATATTATAAAAACAGGGTGTTTAATGCATCACTAGCTTTATTTAAAAGACAACTTGCTAATCATTGAGGCAGCAGAAGATAAAAGAAACAACCTTTGGAGATAATAACAGTAGCTGAATATATTTACATCCATTAAATAAATATTAGTGTATTTTAATGAGTAATATCTCCAGCCATTAAGATGAAGGTTATGTTGGCACCAAAGAGGTGTTGTCTTTCAATCTGTGGAACTTAAAAACCTGATGATGACAGCTAAATTACAGGGTGCCTCCCAAAGTGTTTTAAAGTGGACGCGGGCCACCTACACAGAAAAATTAATAATTAAAGGTGAAGTAAGACAAGAAGCTTCAGAGGAAACAGCTGAGGTTCTATCTCACATGTCAAACTCCATATTTTGAGTGTGTAAACTATAAAGACACATCAGGATCTGCGTGGCTTTTCATCTCTGCTAAACGATTTCCTCATGGAATCCCTGAGTTAAGTCCTAAAACCCACAACTTCACGAATAAAAACTTGAAGAACAATCCCCTCTGTGCGTCACTTCACAACCCGCTATACTGAAATCCTCGTTCAATGCATCTCATCAGGCAAACGAATATCACAAAATTAATCCCACAGCAATTTTGTAACAATATTTTTCATCATTCATTGTTTTCCCCTTTCTGTACACACTGCATGTTTTGTGTTGTTGCGTTTTGTCTAATTTAACCCAAAAATGTGCAGCAGTGATCAGATGAGCGCATCAATAGTTGTCATATCTTGAAATATCAACCATTAACACGCTAATGAGGAACATAAGATCATCTGAGATGACAATGACCAACAATAATGTAATTGCATTCATATCCTGATAAAAGGTTTCCCAATAAAGACGGTCATGTCCATCTGCAGCAGGGGGGGCCTTCTGTGACTCTGCTGAGTGAATCTGTGTGTTGCAGGAGGGGTATAATTGGCTGGGGGAGACAGGGAGCTCCAATGCAAGCATATTCTGTCCCGACTGCTTGTGCTGCACATACTAATTGGGTGCCTCTCCTTGGCTTGAAGGTAATGAAACTGCCGTTATCATAACAGCCAGAGAAAAGTTCATTATTTCTATCCAAACGCAGTGGAGTGTGAGAGTTTTCTGTGTCTGTCCTGCAGCTCCAATCTTTATTTTCACATCCTTTACACTGTACATCGCACATTATTGGCAGCATTCAAATGATTTTTCCTATTATGATGAGAGGATCACACTCATGGATCCTTTATTAGTGCTTCCTCTGTATTGCAAAACTGGCTAATGTTGAAAATGTAATGTGCCGCGCATGCACATGTCCTGGTGGTGGCTCAGACTCACCCATTTCTTGAAAGAAGTATCCATTCTTGGACATCCCAGAGGGGGGCGCCTCTGCAGGAGGGAGAGAAACAGACAGAAATCACTGAGGTGAAACTGGACAACAGTAACAGGCCCTGCACGGAGCCGCTTTCATTTTGAAAATGTAAATTTGTTGTTATATTTACACAGTAATTAACAACTACAAATACAAGCCATGATCAGACGTTTGTGAGTCATTTAGTGCTGATGTTCAAGAGGGAATGACCTAAATGTAACGCAGCTCATGGATCCAGGAGGTAACTCACAAAAAAATGATATTCATTCATACTCATGATTAAAGTAATTGCCCCATTAAGAGACAGTAAAGAGAAAGTAAAAACGGCCATTAAGAGACATGACAATACCTGCTAATGACACTGCGGGTGCTTTTCATTATGCTAACTTATACTTGCTCATGTCCCCTCCCCTCCCGTGACACGGAAAATGTTCTCCCTCCACCATCATGGAGGATCTTCCTTTAATCCCTTAAATGCACCTCGAGGAGCTGAGGAGAGAGGAGGCTTCTGGAGGAGCTTAGAGTGAGGAAACACAGGCGTCTCCTCGCTTGCCTCATTCTCGTGTCTTCCACGAACACCCACTGAACACCGCGCAAAGGTTTTCATGTTTGTATGCATCTTTGAGTTTTTGTTAGAGTCGTGAAATTAATCACAATTTAGAGCAGAAGAAGACACAGATAATCTGAATCTCTAATTCTGATGCTCCAATCCATTTGGTTAGATTTAGGAACAACAATGATTTGGTTGACTTTAGGGAAAGATGGAAATGTTAACTGTCTGTAGGAAAAGTGAAGCAAACAGTCCCATCCGTCCACCCTGACCTCTTTTCTCTGTCTTATAACATCTCAGCATTTCCTCTCTGGCTTCCAACAGCTAATAATTTCTTTTCTAGAGGTCACTACTGATGCTGTAGCATATTGTTCTGGGTCTCATGTGCTACCATAAGGCTACAAACTGATTAATTTTGTTCTTGATTGATCTAGCGATTTATTTTTTCTTCGTTTAGTCGATTAATCGAACGGCTAATTGATTATTCTAAAGATGATTTTAGGATTTTATTTATGATTTTTTTCAAATATTAAATACTTGACTTAAACTTAAAATGTTCATGACGTGGATTTATTTCATCACTGGAGTAATATGCAGTTACGATAATCACCGGCAAACGTATTTTTGCATCACTGTGGGTCAAAGAAAACAAACAATTCACAGACAGTAACTTTAGTTTGAGCCACTTTCTCAGTCATACATGGCCGTTAAAGTGAACTGAACTTATTTAACAGCTGAACAGCATCCTTTGATGACGTGTAACGATGTGTTACTATTAAAACGAGGGAATGGATTGACAAATCGTGGGGACAGTTTACTAACTCCGTAGTATGACGTGTCCGTCTCTTGTTAATCCTATATCATACTTGAGTGGGGACAAAAACAAAACAAGTGCTCCGGGATATCTTGCTTCAGGTAGCAGTTGCACAGCTGTGACACGCCTTTCACAATTTGCAGAGGGTCTCTGTCTAAAACACTTGCTTGCTCTCCGTGGTAGCCAGCCATGATTGGTTGCGTCGCACCAACATATGCAAATCAACGTATTTTGGTATTCGATGACTTACGTCGATGAATCGCTCCAGCGGTATAGCATATACCCGTGATGCACATCTACAGCAGAGATATTCCTCCACGGTTGCTTTGGAAATATCTTCTGGGCTTTAGATTTGATCCCGCCATCAAAGCGAGGCTTTGTCTGCTCTGAGGTTGTCAAATTTTTTATTTTATTAAAAATCTGTACTGTATATAAAAACTATTTTCAGAATCGGCAAAATACTTTTTTTTTTGTCCTCACTCAAAAATAGTAGGCTACTTATCCACACATCTGTGACTTCTCTGTGACCTGCGCTCTCAGTCAGTTTCGTCCACTCTTGGTTCCTGCAGTCAGAGCAGCAGTATGTTATAAATGAGGGGAAAAAAAACATAAAGTAAAAAGAAAAAAGAACGAAAAATATCTCAAGAGTTATGTTGACTCTGGTTTTTAGTGAAGGACAGGACAGGTCTCAGCCAGCATGTGTCATTTGTGGCGAGAAGTGAGCAGGAAGCCAAGCAAAAATAAAACAACAGAAGACTACTGGCAAAAAAAAAAAAAACCTTAATGGGAGAGCTGGCTGACTTGTCTGATCACTGCGACAGAAATGTTTATGAAGAGTTGAGAAAAAAATAGCTGGTAAACAGTGAAAAGAGTATTTAGACTGTGTAATACAGGTTTGGTAAGTAAAACGTTGCCTCCTAATGGGGTCTTAGCTGTCAAAGACAGCACAAACTTAAGAATTCCCTTTAAGGAAAAGCGTTATCAGAAAAAATGCAAGCTCTTCATTCCTAACATGTTCATTATGTAGAAGAAATGTTAACAGGCAATGATTATATGCAGTAGCCACTCTTTTCATCAGCAAAGGTCGTGACTTTACTCGCACATTCAGTGATAAGCCACAGTGAGTTCTGCTTCCAGGCAAGAAATCGTTTTGCCATGGTAGGGTGCAGCATTTTAAAAAAAAATGTGGATATCTCATTTTGGAATTAAACTTAATCTGGTGAAGAGCCCCACTGCAAACACACAGACAGGGAATTTAGAGTACCACGTTTCAGAGTGTTTGTCACGCGGCCATGTGGATGCGTGCAGCATGCGGATGGCACAGAAAGACGAGGGAGATATGGAGAGGGGATATTCTGAAGGTTATTGAGACATTGTGGGCTGAAGGAAGGGGACTTAATGCTCTTCTTGAGCATTAAGCCAATATGTTTACATATTCATCCTATAACCAAAGATCAACAGCATGTCTAGCGGGTATTTCCCTGACTTGACTGCTAAAATCAAAGCCTTAGAAAAAGGGGGACAGATTGGTAAAAAAAAACCCTGTACAACAGAAACACACTCCTCTGTAAAAATGTAAAATCATAAAAAGATCTATCAAAATAAACACAAACTGAAAGGTCTCTTTGATGTGACAAAGATATACAATATGCAATTTTAATTATACAAAATGTTCCTTCACTCTTGTGGTTGGACATAAGAAGAAAAAAACAACAACTCAAGAGTTAAATAACCAGGGATTCATTTATCCCCACAACAATTAGCTTTTGTAGTCTACACAGGTAATGATTTAGCTGCTTGGGTCACTAATAGATATTTGCATGCTGTCTTTTTCTGTTAAGTCTGCTTCTCTGGCACTTTGTTTATTGTGCGTGTATTTTAAATCCTGTCTGTAAACCCTGTGGAATCCAGACAATTTTAAAGATAAGTTTATTTATTACAGTCATTTTGGGGTATAATTAGATGAGTGAATTACAGTTGTAACATCAGTGACATAAATAAAGATGTCTTCTCAGTGTACAAAATGAAGCCTTGTAAAAAAAAAAATGCAGCCATCTTGTGCTGCTGATGTCATTTGGAGCCAGAGTCTGTGCAGTAGTGATCCGGCAGTGGAGCGACGTTGATGAGTTCCCGCCCATACACCCGGCTCAGCTGTCAATCATGACGTTTCACCCTGTTTTTATAGCATCAAATAACTTATTAAAACCAAACTGATCAGAAAAATTAACACCTGAACAAACACCAGTGTGATAAGTGATAAGGAAAAATGTATTTGACGTGTACTTATGAGCTATACTGCAGTCAGCCACCAGGGGGCGATCAAGATGTTTTGGCTTCACTTTTGGGGAGCTTTCATGTCATCCATCTTTCCATACAGTCAATGATTAATACCATTCTCACGTCTGTACGATAAATATGAAGATACTGCCGAGAGCTGCTTAGTTTAGCTCAGGAATGCCAAGAAACAGTCTTTGAGTAAAACTTGTTGTATTTACAGACGAACTGTTAACTTAGGTACCTGAATTCTTTACATTTGGACAGAGAAGCTAAGCTAACCATTTCCTGCCTCCAGCTTCATATTTAATGAACAGATATCAGAGTGGTGACCTTCTCATGTAACTCATGAAAATGTTTTTGTTTTTTTTTAATGGAAGCAAACTTAAGTGAATTGAAATCATGACATGTTTTAAGAGCGGAATATAATATCTTGAATATCTTTATTCAAGAGTAAAAGAAAGCTTTGCCTAATTGCTAATCTAATTAATCATTTTATATAAGTTGATTCTATGCTGTATTCTTCTAAGAAGAGAGAAACACCTCGTCCCTGCCTTGAAATGAGATGGAATGCAATAAAACCATTTATCTGCCCATATGACTGGTTACTAATGGAACGAGTTTAGTGTTCATTTTAGCTTTACAGAACCACTACTCCTCACTAAAGTCATGGGGGAATACTACCAGGAGACTTGGCTGTGTCTAGTTTTCACAGGTTTTTGGTTGTACATCTTTCTGATACATAACAAGAGTAGAAGAACATAACTTCCCACTGTTGTTTTGCCCGACCTGGCTTCCTCAAATATCATAATAATAATAATAAAAACCATATAGACCCATATATTGGTCAGCCGATTTTCTCATCCAATATTGGCTTATCAGACATATTACTTACATTGGTTATCATCGTATATGTGGTCTGATATATGAAAACTTTTTTTTTTTAGCATACTTTAATGCAAAAAAAAAGGTGCTTGGGACTGCCACTAACGATTATTTTCATTATTGAATAATCTGCTGATTATTTTCACAGTTAGTCGATTAATCGTTTGGTCCATATAACGTCAAGTTTGTGAGTACAAAGTGCTACAAACCTTCTTTTGTCCAACCAACAGTCCAAAACCCAAAGACTCCAAAAATTTGTCCGAGCGCGAATACAAATCAGTTCCACTCAGTTGCTGCAACACAAACATGTAGTAACACATCCTCAGCTGCTTCTGTATCGCTGGGTGTGTTTGATTGAGATGTCAGTCACATAAACACACATTTTTCCTTCACCTTCCTGCACAGCACACACCCGTCGATCGCGTCCCCGTCACGCAGTCTGCCCCCCTGCAGCGACTACATTAAATATATATCTTTCAGAGCACAAGCACTCAGCTCCACTATGAGCACAATGAATACAGCGTTATATAACGATTTGCATACCCTCGGTTCATTTACCTTTTTCTACTCTCTGACATTTTTCGCAGACATTTGCAGCCTAATAAAGTTAATAGAACTATGATTCTTGCTTGTCTTGTTTGGACACACAAATAATCTCTCAGCTATAATGAAGGTAATAATATTATTATTTCTGTTATTATTATGGTGATATTATTATGACTATTAAGGCCCTTTCAGACATGCACCTTATAGGTAAATGTGATGTCAGTTTTACATATCAATCTCGTGTCTAAACAGGTGGAGGTAACTCATGACTTGTACCTAACAAATCTTACTTGGGTCTGAATTGAACGTTGTCACATTAACGTCAAAAAGCTGCAGCAGGACGAGGTTAAATAAACCGAGAGATTAACGCGAGTGCTGCAATACCTATCACTCAGCTACTGTATCACCTCTTATCCATCAGTCTATTAAACGTCAAAATACTGAGTGAGCCATTATTACAGCAAGTTTTTTTTCTTCCTCTTTGCAGTGTACGGGGAAGTGGATGACTAAACAAAACAAAAAACGTGTACAACCACAATAACAAATAGGGCTGCAACCAATTAGTAATTTCATTTTCTTTATAAATTGTATCATTTCCAGTGAGAAATATGCCGTCTTCACTTAAAGATTTTTTTTTTTTTTTTATTTTTTACAGAGGACTGAAACAGAGCTCTGTCCCATTACAATCATCTGAAGCTCAGTAGCACAAATTAATCACTAATTCAGTATCTGACCAAATGTGTAATATGGTCACAATCTTACCTTCTGTTCCTGAGTTATGGTGTTGAATAGGGCTGCACGATATTGGAAAAATATACTGTAAAGATTGCTATTTGAAAAAATACAGGAAATTTCCCCAGACACATGCAGTGTGTTATTCAGGTACAGATACACAGTTAATCGTAATTTTCATCGTTTTGGGTACTTTAAAACTATCCTCATCTAACAAAACAAATCCCCCACCTCCTAGTTTTACCACAGTGGGTTCAGCCCACCCCTCCACTTTCGGTGTTACATAATTGACTCTGACGCGAGCATGAACTGGGGAGAGAACTGGTGGTGAAGGAATAAACATTACAAATCGACCTGCAGCTGTGTTATACAGGTAATCTAAAATGTATGTTTAATTTACACTTTTATTGTAGATTAGTCATGGAAAATGAGAACCTTGCAAGTTTTGCTTTTCTTTGTCAACCAGAAAAAATGCTGCATGATACGTTTGAGTTTATTTGCCTTACTTACACATTGCATGTATATGCATATATATGCACATGCATATCGATGCTAAAATTATATATTGTGCAGCTCTAGTGTTGAATAATGGCCAGAAAAGTGTTTTTGCAGAACTTCACTTCATCATTTTTTCCTTCTAGACATTGGTGTAAAATGTAGTCATAATTAGTGTATTAAAAAAAAAAAAAAGATTCAAGTAACGGCTAAAAAAATGTGTTTTGTGAGGTCACGGTGACCTTCGACCTTCAAATTCTAGTCACTTCGTCCTTGGGTGGACGTTTGTGCCACTTGTAATGAAATTACCTCAAGGAGTTCCTGAGATACTGCGTTCACGAGAAAAAGAGGAAAAGATGTAAAGACTGGCAACTCGAAAACATGATGCCTCGTGGATGCATAAAAATACAAATTTCAAAAAGGTCGAGAACCAAGAGAAATTCAATCTACCATCGTTTATGAGAAAGAAAAGCAGCAAATCTGAACATCTAAGAAGCTGCGACCACCAAATGCATTTTTGGTGGAACAATGATTACTTTCCTGTCAATTGACCTATTGAATAATCAATTAATTGCTTCAAGCTCTAATAATAATCTGACCAACACTCCCGCTCTACAACTCTATTTTCCATTTTTACTCACTCTATCCATCTGATTGTGAATATGCAGCAAAACACTTCACAGCATGTGAGCAAATGGAAGTTGGAGTCACAACTTAAAGTCTCCTCGGTATATTGTAAACTAGGCCACAGAATTCTCCATCTAATAAATAATTAAGTTTAGGAAATCATTGATTGGGAGGACAGTGAACGCCGCTTCCTCTCCGACACCAAAATATTAAGGCTCAATCTAATAATCAGTTTTACTATCAATTAATGTGTAAAGGTATGTGTGTAAAGATGTGGACCGTAATTTACATACAAGGACAAGTTGTAAATTCTTACATTTGAGGAGCTGCAGCTATTAAATATTAGGCATTTTATTGTCAATCGGCCAGTGTCCGAAATTAACTTTCTGAATCACCGATCAAGTTGACTGGTGCATTCACCGGCCAAAATGTATGCTTGAAAATTAAAAGGTACACTTGTACACATGTTGTACAAGAATGCTGTGGAGTTTGCTGAGAGCATTTTGATTTTTAATGAGATATTCTTATGATTTTAGCCTGTAATTCTTAAAAATGATGTCGTGAAAGAACAAGAAAGGTATGAGAGATGTGGGCAGAAGGAAAATAAGAAACAAAGATCTAAAATTTCCTGTTTTAAACAACCCTTGTGGCCATTTGAGCACCGGTTTCAGAGTTTACAAGCTGCTCCTGAATGCATCAAACTCTGACACAGACAGCAACTAGAAACAGTGCGCGTCGATACCGGTCCTTTTTGTTACGTGACTAATTTCTGGACAAACTTTTACCCGCCTTGCACGATTCACTCGCCAGACAAAAAATCCACCTGCATTCGGCGCTTGATTTCCCTGCCTTCAAGCTTCAGGTTTGTTTGTTAGGCGGGTGTTCATTTCAGACCCTGCAGTCAACTAATCGGCGACAATAAAGCTCCTCGTCATAAAGCAAAGAAAAGAATATTTACCTTTTTTTTGTGCCTGAAGAACAAAAAGCCATGTTACAGAGGCTAATCCATATTAGAGAAGGACTTTTAAATCATTAAAAAACAAAAACACTACACTGTCAAAACTTGGGCGAAAGAATAGTTACATCAAATCAATAGAACAATGTTGAAAGAAGTTATTTTTAGTATAGACACAGTGAAATCATTGAACAAAAGCAACTGTTTCTATATCCTGGAGGGGCTCTTCTATTGGACCGCTCATTTATTTATGTGGCACATCAAGCCAGCTTCCTGTGGACGCTGTGCTCCTCTGAACTGCGTCTTCGTCTGAGTGCTGTGATCAGGAGCAGCATCGTCTAGATTCATGTGCTCTGCTTATTGGCACTGACAGATGCAGAAAGAGATTCAGCAGGATTGGAGGGGGACTGCATGTTATCCATGTATTGGCTTTGCCAGATCAATGAAAATACAGCTTCTCTTCTCCTCTTCACTTTAGGACCAAACAAAGAGCTTTGTTCTAAATTTACGCACCCAAATAAGTCACATTAACTCAAGTGAAATTAATTAAAATCTTACTTTCTTGAACTGGTACATCCTTTTTAACATTTTCGTAGACCAGAATGTTTGTCCTAATTGAAGATGCACCAGAGCAACACTTAAATGAGCATTAGTTCAGACTGCACTTTTTGTTTCTGTTATGAGTTAATACATCTCGTCTCTGTCTGCTATAATGGGCTGCACACACATGCACATAATTGTTAGACAGAGCTGATTAAGGACCTTCACATAGTTCACGCTCTGATGGTCTTTTAGAGACAGGCTCATTAGCAGTCATGAAGGCTATTCTGTTGTGAAATCAGAAGCAGATGCATTTAAATTATGCGAATTGAGACATACTGAGTCAACCGAGAGTCACTGAAAAGTGAAACGTAGAAGGACACCTGGCCCTGTAAGGCACTGGGACATATTACTCTTACAGATGGATGTAGTGCTTTCTGCACTGCTCACATGAAACATGTAAATGATCTGATGTGATTTGTGGATGGAAAGTTAAAACACTACCAAACACTCATCCAACCACATTATAAGAGACAGAAGTCAGATCTGTGCACGAGCCACAATGACATCATAGCTGAGGCATGTAATGACATCCAAACCAACACAAGTAGTGTTTTGTGCTCCAACATTGTCCCTTCTCTGAATCAACTCTGTCCCCGACTCTGTGCTCAGTTTCGGTCAGATTAAGCTGACACAAACAGGACGATGGTGTTTAAAGTGTGACTCCAGATGTGATTCCTATTAGCCAATTTGAAAACTTCGAGGGCATGCAAATTCTTCCTTCTTTCAGCCCATTGCTGCCTTTTAGATTTGCAAGATCTTTTATCAATCACCCATTTAACTGTCAAATTAAGCACCAATTAATGAGCTTCTTTATGTTTACGAAACGTCCTCCATTGGGACTAAAATCTATAGAAACTAAATTAAAGAACGAAACAAAGCTCGATAATGACAACTTTAAAATTAGGTATAATTCTTAATTGTCTTTAATCCTCACTTGCTGGGGCCAGATGTTTAAATGATGTGCCGGCACAAAAATGCATCCGCCATTTATCACGCAGAAACGGGTACTTATAAAGACGTAAAGTGTGCCAAGTGTCGTGAGTGATCTAAGTTAGAGATGAACAATCGCATGAGACTCAATCTATATGCAGCTAGTTTCTTTTAGATTTAGTTTGCAAAATTTGTTGATGGTGTGATTTTTCTTTTTTTGCTCTAAAACTAAGATTATTAAAATGCCAATCAAAGGCGAATTAATTATGTTTGCGTGACTTTTAATCTACATTTTGAGGCACTCGTTCACATTATGTTGGTTTGTTTAAAGACTGTTTCCATATGGGCTCCATACACTAAATGGTTGAAATATGTGTTGATCACAGTTTACCATTGATTTTCTAATAGCACGTGAGCTATAAATAGTCAATAGTCATAAATAGTATTAGCCCCTACTGGCACAGTTCAATAGCTGCTTAACTGACATTGTTACATCCACCATTTTGTCAGATCTGTGGCCAAGAAAATATCACAAAATAAAAACCCTTTCTCTCTCAAATGCCCTTGTTGGAGCACTACCTGTGGGTACTCTTTTCATGATTTTGTAGAATTCTATTGTTCTATGATCAGCTTACCAAGCTAGCCACTATATGAGCTGCTAATGCAACATTCTAGGTAACTGAATGACTGTTGGGATAACATTTTAGCCTTTTTACCTTTATTCTGGTGGAGTCTGTGTGTATACTGAATTGCTGATGAATTACTGTGCTATGCTGTACTGCTACACTTTGGGAATCCAGTTTTCTTCTTACTGTAATTTTAAATAAACCTTCGGTCGCACTCTTGTCTGTGCAATCTCATTGTTTTCTGATTTGTAATTACTTTCATTGAATTTATTGTCCAATACTTTTGTCACAGTTTCACAGTTGAACTTCAAAGGCAGACTGCTGTCTTCTACCTTTATTAGTTTTGTCTTTTGTCTTTACTACCTTTAGTTTTGTCTGGTTTGTTGGTTTGTTTGTCAGCAGGATTAAAGAAAAACTACTCGCTCGATTTTCATGAAATTTAGTGGATAGGTGTTGTACGAGCCAAGAATCACGGCGGAACAGACAAATTATCTTTCACTTTTGCAGAATGAGTCTGTTGGCGCCTCCCTGATAGAGCGAGCTAGACAGCAAACAAAGACAGGGAACGGCGTTAGCAACAACAAAACAGTAAATCAGAGAAATAAAACATAATTTTCTGATTGTTTAGTGGTGGTTACATTCTAAAGCACAAATAAACACACCCAGATTCAGACCAAACACATGTCTAAGAGACACACAGACCTGCAGCTCTTTATACATCCATGACACAGACAGAGGAGAGAGAGAGAGACAGCAGTGTAACCTGGTCGCTATACGTTTGTAGCCTACAATCAAATCTCACACCATTGTCATTGGCTGGGGGCTACAAGCCCACAACCCAAAGATGTCCAGAAACATCCCAAAACATCAAAACAATAATAAGAATTAGAAGAAGAAAAAAATACAGGCACAAGCAGGGTTATAAGTGAGAGGTGATGCTGACGATTCAGCTACGCAGAACCATATTTTCCCATAATTCTGATAATATATTCGGACATAGAATGGTTGCTTGCAGATCTGCATAGCAGTATCACAGAAGAGTGGACTATTGCCCTTGGCAGAGGTATGCGCTCTCTGAGTGCCCTATATGTTTAGCTCACCGCATCGCTGTGCACCTACACAGATAGTGAGGGCAGAAATCCTGCATAATGATGCACAACCGTGTTCGAAATCCTTGCTGACGCAACGCAATTTATGAAAGTGTGCAATTCCTTTTACTGAACTTTCCACTTAAAGAGTTTTGGAGGCCTAAGTATTGACATGCAAACAGTAAAGCAATGGGGGTGCATTTATTTATGGCTTAATATCTGCTGTAAATCACCTTTGTATGGCTGCATGAGTTTTGTGAAAAGAATGCACATACAGAGACATATTTCTGTCTTTATGCTAATTATAGCTGGAAAAACTTCAAAGAGTTTCAGATCGGTGCGTGGTCTTTGACGATGACAAAGAAATACTGACTTCTTCCTTGAGTACAACTGATTTAGAATAGAATAGATGCGCACGAACAAAACTTACTTCCTCATGCACCCAATACAATAAAATTACCTCACAACTACAAACAAGAAAGCGAATGTAAAAAGGAAATTACATTGCCCATTTCAGGTAGCTCTTTGCATAATCATTAAAAGCCACTTGAGGTTATTTTATCAATTAAATCCTTGTTTATTTTATGAGGAAATAAATACAACAACCCAGTGTCGAACAGAAATGACAACTCTTCCAGGAAGAGACACTTTAGAAGAACAGGTCATGCAAATTAAGATGTCTGATAACTTTCTGCAGAAAAGAGATTGCTGTCTACTTGCAAGCAGGAAGTCAGAACTGGCTAGTACAGTATCGCACAAACATCTCATCACTTTCACTGATCTGCTGTGAGCGTGTGTGGGTGTCTGTCTCTTACTTAGAGTCAGTCCTTTCATCATTGCCCAACATATACATGAGGGAAATATCTGTCAGTCAGCCGAGTTTACATGTCACAAACCCACAAGCAAGGAAACATCTGCTCCACTCATCACTTGATGCAGTGCCAGTATATGCCATGCGACAAACTCTTTCTTCCTGATAAACCCAAACCTTTGTCTGATGCAAGTTATCTGCAGAAAAGATGGCAGGCAGCCGCTTGTTGCCTTTGCAGCGATTGTGGTTTTTTGCATCAGTTTGACGACTAGCAAGACCAGCAAGTGGCTGCTGTTCGACAAAGACAGACAGAGGGAACCGGCAGTGAAAATGTTACCTGAAAAGTTCCTGTGATTTCTGTCTCCACAAATAAACCACAAATAGGTTGCGAATGAAACACCAGCCGACTTTCCCTCTGCTTTGTATCCCCTTTTTGATCCTTATGTTCTCAAAAGAGAAAAAATTGTGATGGTAACCTGACTTCCCACAGTCCTAGAGAAGAAATAAAACTATCTGTTCAATGTACATTCAGGGACAGTTTGAAATGAAGCGCATCTGCATGTCCACATTTAATACGATTTAACACCTCTCTTATCAAGTCATAGAGTGCCATTATAGCTAAAGACTGCAGGAGACCCAGTCATTCCACACCTGGCCTGGCACAGTCATAGAGAGAACAAAACTGCTTACAGGCAGCTTATTTGAGTAAACAAAGCCCACTGAGAATTCACTGTGAAGGAATAAAAATGCAATTCACTCATTTAAAGAAGATAATGGGACAAAAAAAAAAGAAAGATTATATGCACATATTTTATTCTCTTATTTCCTAACTGGGTGCAAGTACAACCAGTCTCAAGTTAGGGCACCAAAGATGAGCAGAGCAGAGATGGAATTAGTTTCTGCCAGTTTGGTGACCATGTACACAAGCACAAACCTGACGCAGTGGGGCACGGTCGAAGAGAGGCTAAACCAGGAAGGGTATAATTTTAGAGTACAGTTTCAGCAGGGTGGAGCTTAAATAATGTCATCACTAATCCCTATTAAAAGCAGCAGGTGGTTTAGTACTTCAGAGAGGAGCAAGAAACAAATATACATCAACAGGAGTTGATTTGAGGGGCGATGACACCAAAATACGTCTCTCTTGTTAAACTTCCATCCCTCTCCATCTCCCCCAAGGTCACTAATAGGCAGATGGTGCAAACCGATAACCAATAATTTATTTAGAATTCGTACTTTTTTAACCGGTGCAACATTTCTGCAGCACTAATGTTTCAGGAAACTCAAAGACTAATTGCACGCGTAGTAAATCATGTCACATGATGCTACTCAGCTAATCAAATCAGTGCATTCCGATAAGCAGTGTGACTCGAGTCAGTGAGTTACACACACACGCACACACACACACACACACACACACACAGTTAGTCTGAAGAACGACAGTCAGAGAAAAATAATTTCATATGATTTGCTCTGAAAAGAGAAAAGTAGACAGAGAAAACAGTGATTTTATACAAGAATGGACAGACTCAGTTATTAAAGGAGGCAATGTGAAGGGCCACTGTATGTACAAACTGTATCTACGGACAACCCCCCCCCCCCCAAAAAAAAGCCTCCACCCACAGCTATCGCCAGTGCGGAGGCCCTCGAGGATCACCGTGTCAATACTGACTTTGATGGAATATGGAAATGAAATAACCTGCAGTAACTATTAAAGCTACACAAGCTGCTTTGAATCACTTTTAATCAATTTAAAGCTCTTTTGATGGACAGAGCGGTGTGAATGTAGGTGTTTTATTTGAATTGCTCTTATCTGTCATGTTGCTGTCCTTGGCTTGTTTGTTCTGATGCATCTTTTGTGCACCTTTGGGATGTAGTTTTATTGGTTTATATGTATTTAAATTTTCATATGTATTGTATTTTACATGGGTTGTTATCAGGACATCGTTGCAAAAGAGAGCTTGCTCTCAATGCTGTTCCCAGTTTTGATAAAAGTAACATACTGTGTGTATAATCCTCTCACTGTCTGCAGCAGTCCTACTAAAGAAGCAGCAAATCTTTAAAAAACATGTCTAGAATATACAATATGCTTTTATTCTTTTCAAAAGGCTCTATAATAAAACAGCCGGGCACTGCTACTCAAAGAGAAATAAAAAATGCATTTGTCGGTAACAATTTTCAGCAGAGGACTATAAGAAAAATACAGAATATTACCAGGCTCATTCATCTTTAAAATACAAAAGTTTTTTGATGACACTCAGGGCACACATCCTGAGAATGCCTGCTCTATTGGTAAATAGTGTTCACTAAACTGTGAAAATGTTGTGTACAAATGTACAGAAGGTTATCATCCTCTTGTGCTGGATCCAGATAAATCAATAAAGAGATACATGTATAAAGGGAGGCACTCACGCTGTTTGACCTTTGTTTAATCACAGCGTGTTGCTAAAAGACTGCAGATGTAATACAACATTCCTGCTTCTGTTTGATGGCTTAAGGTATTTTAATCAACTGAAAAGGAAGGACCTTAAACATTCTACACGCAGTTGTGGCTAACTTTATTGGAATCACTCATTAACCCAGTACAGACTCTGCCCTAATTGCATTTTTAAAAAAAAACATGTTTTGATGTTTATAATGCTCCAAGACATCTTATACAACACTTAGCGTGTTTAAAAACCAGGCAGGTTGAAACCGAGCCAACCTCCCTGCCCATGCAGGCTGATCTGTTGCAGGGGAGTACGCTGCAGGTACATGCAAAACAGATGCCAGAGCCCTCAGGGGGGACAAACCCTGGAATTGAAGGGAGAGGTGAGGCTGAGAAGTGAAGAGGGCAAGAGATTAAAAGGTGCCCCCGCTGCGTTTGTAGGGGAATCTATGAGGGCTGGGCCAAAACTGAGGAGGAGCCCGGGCCTTTTGTTGGCTAATTGTGCCCACAGGCTTTTTTGGCACCCGTCCTCTCTGGAGCTGTGGTCGTTGACAGAGCCCAGGCGAAGAGGGAATTCCTCCCGATCCTCTGCTCTGGGTTGGTCTGTTTGCTCGTAGACACGTTTTAAACAGCAGGCCCACATTTGGCCTTTATTTTCTTCTTTTTTATTCCACATGAATTTTAAAGAACTTCAGTCGTCATGCTAATTACACACACATTGTAAAGGGCAATTTTCAGTATATGTGCTTGCATGGCATTTCGCAAGAGGCGTATAGGGGCACGCTGGAGGCTTACGTTAGGAAAGAAGCCATGCCAATGCATTGTTTCCCCCCAGATCTGGACCACAAATCGTCATTGCATAAGGTTTGATCAGGAGAGGAAGGGAGGTCAAAACAAAACTGATGGATGACCAAACTGTTTATCAGCTAAATGAAAATTTTATCAGCAGATTAATCAGCAATTAAAATAATTATACTGTGCATTCCTTTACCACATTTACTTCAATCAATAACAATGGAGACCCAAGCTGCTGCAGGTGTTACGCCTCCACCTTAACTTTTTGAGTGACAGCCAACTGCAACTCCTCTCCAAGCTCCTCCTGAACATGTCAGATCAGTTAAGGGTGCTCCGATTGATAAACCCCCGATTGTTATCGGACGATATTCATTCTAAATAGTTTGGCCAATCAGAAGAGAAAGAGATCAGATGGGACAGCTCGAACGGCGTCCTGTCGTCCCCCCGGCCTTGGACGACAGAAAATGTATTTGGGATGAACAGATTAGCTAGCTACTCAGCGTGAGACCTATGAAAAATATGAAGATTCTGAGATTTCCCCATGGTACCGGTCCATCTCTCCCTCTGTCCTCAAGAGGGCACAGAAAATCTGAATCGAAATCGGCAGGAGGAGAGCTAGTTAGCTGTTAGCAGCCAGTGAGTAGCCGGTGAGTAGTGTGGTGTGTTTGGCTAACGGAGCTAACAGCTAACGGAGCTAATAGCTTACAGCAGAGGTAAACACCCAGCAGGAGTTTCTGTTCAGAGACACATGAAGCATTAAACAGTGAACTGCAGTTTAATGTGAGAACACAACAAGTTTCCAGTGAATAAATCAGCTGAGTACAGTTTGGAGTTGCATTTCCCCAAAAATGTTCCCAAAATTCTGTGTCCTATTTCCTCTTAATTCATTTTTTTTTTTTTTTTTACAGTTCACATTTTGTTTTAAACCCATTTGTTTAAACATTTTGATTGGTGATCGGCAATGGCCGATACTGCTTCCTGCAATCTGCACCAAAAACCTCATCAGAGCACCCTTACTTAGAGACTAAGGGAACTCCTACACTCCCTATAAAAGAGAACAAGTACAACTGCCAGTATTTGAGATCACCAGGAGAGGGCAAATCAACACCACCCTGGCCTGGGAAAGCCTCTTGAGGAGCTGCTGGTGAAGGGAATCCAGATAAGCAGCCAAAAGTGGATGGATTGATTGCTCAGGTGAGTCAAACAGGGTGCAATACTGTAACCACAATACTGTTGAAAGGCAACCACATCAGTGAGGTGTAGTTTAAATTCTTATCCCCTCAAGGTCACAGTCTTTACTGGTCTTTCATCACATTCAGTCTCACACGTTCACTGCAATTTGCCTCTTACTTTGTCAGCTCCAGTTGTCACCAAACTGTCCTACAGTTTTCTTACTTCAGACATAATCTGTGATTTGTGATAAAAATCTCACCTTTCCAGAGGCGAAGCGTTTACTGTACTTTTAATCGATATTTTAAATTGGAGTAGTCATTATACAAAAAGAATAGAGTCGACAAAACGTGTCAGACAAAGTGAAATACTTTTAAAAGGTCTCACATTCTATGGATGATAACCTGAGCCATATTACAGATCATTAAAAAAATAGTTGATTGATTGATTGCTTCATTGACAAAACAATGAATCAGACTCTATTTTGTGTATCAATTAATCGTAATTATTCAGTAAAAATGACAAACTTTGGAAATGTTCTCGACTTATCTGATATTAAACTGATCATCTTTGGGTTTTGGAGTGTTATGACTGTTATTTATTGGTTTTCACCAAACAAAACTAAAATCTCAAAAATATTTACTCTTTGTCCTGTATGTGGCGTTTTGTATCAGTATAGGTTATAGACTGTACCGTACTGTCCTCCAGCCAGGCATACGAGGTAAACACCACATTATTTGATGGATGCTTTTATCTAAAGAACCTTGAAGTATAATGAGTCACATCAACAGAAAAAAAAACAAAAAACTGTTTTTGTCCTCCTGTTTCCTTGAAGCAGATTGGTAGAAATCCTCATTCTCCGTGTTTTCAGGTGAATGTTAGCAAGGAAATGTAGATACATTTAAGATTGTAAGAGACTCATTATTAAAACTATTACTGTCAAAATATCCCAATTAAATTGGAAGTCTTCTTCTCCAGGATACATTCTCCTCACGCTGGTTTTCATCACTGTTGATGTCACTGACATTTAAAATGTTTACTCAGTTGTTCCATATTTACATGTGCACAAGATATGTTGAGATTATTTTTTTTTAAATCTTCGAAAAATTTAAAATATGATTTGGTTGATGGTCTGTTTGAAGAGCTGCTGGCTTCTGACGTTGATGATGTCACAGCAGAGCCTTGACCACGAAGCTGGCTATGAGCGAGCTGTCTGGCAAGCTGGTGGACTCTGACTGGGCTGATGCTGGACGTCAGTGTGCGTGCGTGCGCTCAGCCGTATGCTGTTGATGTGCGTGCGTGGGTGTGTGCTTCTATCTGGTCCTGCACCTTCGTACATCAGTGCGTAAGAGGAGATGAGTTCTAACGTGTGTGGTGTTTGTGCATGTATGTATACGCTAATTTGTAAAAGAATATGACAGAAAGCAGTGTCGCTTCAGGCTGACGTGCAGCAAAGCCCAAGTGTTCAAAGGACATATCAACATCAAAATATAACAAAATGAATACTCCAGGTTGCCCTGAATGTAATTCATTTTAAATAATCGTCTAAAATTCCATCCTGTCAGCATTTCCCAGTCTGTCCTTTTTTTTTTGATAAATGTCAGCTCTGTCTCAGGGTGTCAGGTCTGTGGACTGAAAAGCTCTGCAGTAATCCTCTGGTCCTTTCACCTGAGAGGGATTGATAGTTATAGAGAGCTGGCTACAGCGAGTTCACAGATGAATCCGGCCCCGTCTGCGGCACGGCGAGACGAGGCATCGTGACTGTAAAGGAGCGCAGGAACACGCTCCGATTTAAACCCCCCCCCCTCCACCTCCTCCCTCATTTTCTTCTTACCCCTTGTTTTCTTGTCTGTCATCCCTCCATCTGTTTATATCTGATTTTCCATTTTTCATATCTTTCCCTCTAATTCTCCTTCCTCTCATGCATTTCAGTCCTCTCTCAGTCACACACACAGGTATGGGATTACGCTCAGGTGCTGCAGCGGGGATGCTCTGCTGTGCGTTTGTGTGTGTTCGTAGTGAGTAAGCCAGGTTGTGGATGAGCTAGAGCGCGAGTGACTGAGGGGTGTCATTCCACTGAACACACACACACACACACACCAGCCAACCGCTCGCTGAAGAAATTGGCTGCCTCGATTTTCATAGAAGGAAGGAGGGGGGGGGGGAGAGACGCCAGTGCTAGGGGATTCCTGCTAATTGCTTGCACATTCCCCCCTTCCTCTGGCTCGATTAAAGCCAGGCCACCATCTCACTTTCAAGTCTGCTGTTCCCCACACAGCCCTTTACTGTATGTTGCTCCAGCCTGCCTGCCATCCGACAACATATCTCACTGCTTTTCAACTGTGGTGTCTCCCCACAGAAGTACACAGACACAGTTTCAACTGAATCGATGTGAGGCAGCCAGCGGGAGAGAAAATGCCGGAAAGGTCTAGTCTAGTGTACATCTGTCAGGGTGTCTGCTTCCAGCTTTGTGAGGTCCTTATATGTGTATACTGTGCATGCTCCTATATATAATAAACGAGATAGACTATACATTTTAGGTTTTAATCAAAGGAGACTTTCAGCTACGTATTCATATCTTTTAGTATGCGGGGCCCCGATGAGAATCAAACCACTAACCTCAGCAGGGCCAGTGCCCTGCCCTGTTCAGTAGCTGACTCTTTGCTTGGCTTAGTTGTACCGCGCTCCACACCGACAGAATTTAAATTAAGAAACCTTGGCTACATACAGCTATCCAGCTTATCATCCTACATTTGTCTCACAGCTAGCCGTCTTGTTTAATCCCCCACCTGACACTGGAGTGAGTGGTTTGTGTAGAGTTCTGTCAGTTTTGTGTCTCGAGCCCTCCCTTTGCTTTGTAGGTGAGACCTTGTTGCCCTTGTACGTCACTCAGTGTGACCTGCGCTGCTCTGCTGATGTCTCTCTGCACCAGGGCTACCTACTAACTCACTCTCCTTTACATTTATTGCGCAACACCACACAACGCAGACAGAGCTGAGTAATTTTTGGCGCTGCAGCACATGGACAAGGACAAAAAGGACATCAGACAGAGCGTGAAGGAACACTGCAAAGACCATACATGCCATGTATGCAAACCCAGCATTAAATAGCTGTGTGAAAGCAGTCGCCTCACTCTGAGAGAGAAGGAGATGCAACTTGTTTTTACAGTTCAGAACACATCTTGTTTGAATTGTGGGTCATAAATACTTAAGACGCATGTGTGCGTGCTTGTGCATCAGTGAGATTATAATAATGTGTGGTAACATCCTCATGAGTCTGCATTATACCTACTATACTTGTTGCCACACTCTATTGAGCACATCGATATTTCTGCTCAGTCATGTGGAAAGCGAAGCTTCACAATAAAGGTTTAGGCATCCTCACACATCTTGGAATAATTACTATGTTGGGTAGGGGTGGTGAACATATTGAGAGGGGGGGGGGGAGCAGCAGAGCGTCATGTCTACCACTCTGTTGTGTTCCGTTTGTTGGTTTTAAATTAAATTCACTGCGAAGGAGAAAGTACTCAGCACAGTACAAATTGTCCCTTGCTGGAAATGCTGTGTGGCCCTTGCGGACCATACGAGAGCAATATTAAATAGGAAGTGAAACGCATACCTCGCCTGCGCACAGTACCGCTTCCTGTGCTGCAACCTGTAGCCGAAGCTTTAATCCGCAGTGAATGGGAGTGTACATGCTAGATGGTGGCGGTTAACTGTGGCCTAATTACACAACGACAAACCAGAGCAGCGGTCATGACCAAACCCGGGAGAGGACCACCAACACCGCGGTGATCATGTGTATTCACTCTTGCCTCTGCCAGACTCAGCGAATGATCCTTCTTTAAATCTACAGACAATGGCAGCCCACAATCTGCTTTATTTCCAAAATAAAAACATCTACTGGATCGTTTTCAATGAGATTAAGGCATGTTAAAGTGGATCAAATCTACACTAAGACGCCCGGTCTAGCATCAGTTTCTCATCTTCCACTTTCATCCTGAAAACCTGTTAAACACTCATAAAGTCAAACATGTAATCTGCTGCTAAAAACGAAACAGACTAGAAAAAAAGCAACTGTCGAGAAAAACGAGCTATACATCCAGTTTTGTGAATATAAAAGGACCTCCCCATTAATTGTAAATGAGGCCCCTTATAATCAGGGTTAAAAATAGCTGTACTGGTGACTCTAGTGTAACTTCATTCATGATCACTGGTTGTTCTAAGATGCAGCCAGCTAGTCGTTAAACCCCGTTTTAAGAGTTTTGCTTTCATCCTCACAATAATAGATGCTTTTTATACGGCTGCTATAAAGCAATGAAGACATGCGGAATTAAAAGGTTTGCACATGTAACAAGTTAAATGCTATGTTTGAAGTAGAGAAGTATTTTTGTCCAGTCTCCTAATTAGAATAGGTTGCTTAAATAGCTTGTGAATTCCACATTAGGGTGCAATTCAGAAATGATTTTAGTAATGACCGAACTAAAAAAAGCAAACCAAAAGAACGGGGATGTCATAGAGAGATCTGACCACAGTGTTGACAATCATCACCAGCTTGATTTGTACACTGCAGTTTAGTTTGAGCCTTACAGTTTAGTTTGAGCCTTACAGTTGTGTTTGAGTCCCTGACATTAAAATAATACGTAAACCGGCTGAACCGGTGTTTAGCTCATTTTTTGGCAGAGCTTGTGTTAATTCATCTCTCTCCTGCTCTCTACTCATGCATTGATTGATTTATATACTGTATATTAGTGTAAGGTGTTCATCTTGTCCTTGAGCAGACATTAACTTGTACTTGCTCTTAGAAACAGGCCCTAATTAGTGTAAGATGAACAAGCGAACATGAATTTCAGTCAGTTGTTGCTCATAATTATGCTTGTATTTAAATGACTATTCTTTTTTTTTTACAAAGATCCAGAAATTCATCCGTGTTTAATTCATGAAAATTGAAAATTAATCTAAAAAAAGTAGTAATTGCAGCTTTATACTTCTACTCCACTACATTTATCTGTGAGCTTTAGTTACAAGCTACTTTTAATATGAAGATTTTACAATGTGGATAATATACAAAGCTTTGAAAACAAAAAAACTGTTGTTTAAGATTAATAAACCAGTTGTTTTCAACCTATTTGGCTTCTGACGTCTTACACAAAGCAGTGTGTAGTCGGGTTACAGTCCAGATGTCATGAATACTTTTACTTTAATAGTATTTTCACATTGCTGTATTTGTACTTTACACAAGTAAATGAATACTTCTGAATACTTTTTTCGCCTTCGTTCAAGAAGACTACATTTAAAGTATGGTGTGATAAATAGTGTCTTCCTGAAATAAAGTCCTACTGAAATTCTATCTGCTCCCTTTAATAATACCACAGATAATACACATAGAGGAGGAAACCTCAAATGTAGCTTTACTGTGGTCCTAAAAAGGGGTTTTCAAAGTCTGAGCCTGTGGGCCTCCCCTCAGAGGAAGCTTGGATGAGGGCACCCCCTGACCCCCCTTTCGCTCAATTCCTGGTTGCCTATGGGATCATAATTGTCATTTGATCTCAAAGACACTCAGCGATTGATTCAAGTAAAAAAAAAGAAAAAAGAATAAAAGGTCTGCCCTAAGGCATGTATTAGTTTCTGACTGTGGGAAAATGGAAAAACAGTAAAATTCCCCAAAGCATCTCTGAACTATCTCTCCACCCAAATCACACACATTTAGGCTCTTATGTGATCTCCTTTAGAAAACTAATGTCATATTTTTTCACCTCCCTTCACTGAGCCTCCCCTGAAACTGTTTGGAGGCCCGCACATAATTTTTCTGGTTAATAAATTAATCGTTTTGCCTATAAGAGACAAAAGTGAAAAATGCACATTAAAATTTCCCACAGCCCAAATTAACGTCTTCAAATGTTTTGTCCTAAAAGTTACCTGACTCAATGTTTTCTTTATTATCATGCATGACAGAGAAACGTATAAAATCTTCACATTTAATTAATTCAAATCAATAAAAGTTTAACGTTTTTGCCCCAAAACAGGATTATCAAAACTGTTGCCATTTAATTTGGTGTCAATCAATTAATCAGCTAATCCCCGCAGCTCTAATGAAGATCATGATCTTGATTCACGCCTCTAAGCTACCTCAGTATTATGTAAGAACGATTCTGCCATGTTTTCAGGGAGATCCAATAATTCCATTGTGATATACGTAAGTGCTCCCAATGTCTCTGTAAGCTGTATCAACAATGTGCATTACCCCATGTCACAAACTGTGCACAGGAAGATACATCTGTAAGAGACACAGGGGTGTATGTCGTCTCGTCACTTGTAACTTCAAACAGAGATGATTTTTTTTTCATTTTCTTGTGATCATCGCGCTGTTTGTGTCAAGTGTGAAACAAAAAGTGACTTATTCGTTTAACCCAAAACACGACCTTTATCGAAACCTAACCAAGCACTTTTGTTGCCTAAACCGAAACATGTAGTTTTATTGGCTAAACCTAATCAAACTTCTTTTTTTTTTTAAATACCTGAAAATACTATATTTGCTGAGTCGAAAAATAAAAAGTCAAAAATTACATGGCCACATATGGGACAGAACCTCCGGTCCCCTGCATGAAGGACCTGAGCAGAATTTAACCAACATAATCTGCTGTACATTTCCACTTGGGTGCTTTTCGTTGTGTATCTCCTCGTCCTCGCGTCTTGGCTCCTCCCAAATGAGAGGGAGATTCGAGAAAAAAGAGACGCGAGGACGGAGGAAGTTGCCAAATGAGAAATCCGTGGTTCCATAGCATCGGTCTTAAATGCGTCATTCAATCAAAAGGGATTTCGCCATTTAGTAAATAACATGCGCATCGTATACAGTAGTGTTTCCAGAAGCCTCCTTTTCCTTCGCTCCTTAAGGTGGTTTCCAGCAGAAAGCTCCTCATGTAACCACCCAAATGGTCTTACACAGCACTTTCCATGTACTCAGAGCACGGGCTGAGACTGTCACAGAGCTCGCAGAAGCATGCATTGCTACATCCTGCAAAACCCATACACCCATCTGGAAGAAATATCAAGATTTTAGTGAGTCCCCTGACCAGAGGCTGGACCACCAGTGGACTTCCTCATTGTTCACCATCCTGATTCTCTTAAAAAAATCCCATATTTCCCAAATGAATGATACTGTTATGGGTGAAATCCTATTAGACATTAGCAGCAACAGTAGTTGTTGTGGTAATTGCACCTCATTGATGTCAGAGTGAGAAAATCCTTAAACAGTGACACAATCCGCAACATTAACAAAACACTTAGAGGGCGACATTCAGAAACTCTAAATAACAGCCAGTGCTCACTGATGTCATCTTAACTAATTGCTCTACATTCTGGCTACACAAGGCGATTAAACAGATTGTGATTATGACAAAGATTAACATGAGTTACAGCAGCCTCGTACTGACTCACGACACTGCACGCCTAAATGACAGGAAGTGCCTTTGTCACACTTTGAGCACTGCAGGCCTGAGTATGTAAAAAACAACAACAACACTCTGCTTTAGACACTTCAAAAGCACTATCGTTTCTCTGATTTAACTTTTTCCCTAAATACACACCTGTCCATGTGTGTGTGTGTGTGCGTGTGTGTGTGTGTGAGTGCATTTTATGGATTTAAATATTCAGATAAAAGAGTGTGTATGTAAGTATGTAAATGTGTGCGTGGGCGAGAGACAATTAAAACAAAAACAAAACACCAAAGAAGATGGAGTAAGACAGCGGTGTGTGTGTGTGTGTGTGTGTGTGTGTGAGTTGTAATTGTAATGAATGTGTGGGGTTCTTCATCCTGTGTTCCTTGAACTGTGCCTGATGAGTGTCTGTGTTGACACATCTACATAATTGTTTTGTGTGGAAACCAACAAATAATGTAAATAGAATGAATTGTGTGTGTGTGTGTGTATAATTACGTGCGGTGTGTATGGATAATATCTGTGACACAGTCGGTGTGTGTATTTCTCTGTGTGTGTGTGTGTGTGTGTGCAGATTGGTGTGTGGATTAGCTAAAAATGCTTGTGTGAATACACTTGTGCGTGTGTGGCCGTCTTGACGCGTCTTGCATGGACGTGCTTTCCAGTGCTGGTGGTGTGTGTGTGTGTGGTACTGTATAATAATTTGTATGTGTGTGTCGATGTGTGTTTCTCCTCTGTCCAGATGGCTGTGCTCAGAGGCTGGAGCTTCTGAGATATGTTGCCAGCGGTGAATACTGATCAGAGATCACTGTCACATCTACAGGACACACACACACACACACGCGCACACACGCATGCACGCCGGCACACGTCATCCATCTTCACTCACACACACCTCCACTTCCACATGGTCGAACTACTAATTTACACAGCCACTATGTGTCCTCCATGCTGATATTTTCTGGCTGTGCAGGTCACGGCTGCAACACTGATTACCAGGCTGTCTGTCACACCTGAAGATTGACACCCTGCTGGGAGACGCTGGGAGATTTCAGTTTTATGTTGTGAATAAGATTTAATCTGAACTGTTTAAAAAAAGAAAAAAAAAGTGGGCTTTGCTTGAGTGGTTGGGTTCACAATTATCACAATTTTGGTTTTAGAATGGGTTCTTTAAAGCACCCACTACAAAATCAATCTAATCGAGTAGCTCATGGACAGAAAATTAATCTGTAACCATAATCGATTAAGTCATATTTAAAAATATTTAAAAAAAAATTTTAATCCCTAGTTTCAGCTTCTCAGATGTGAGAATTTGCTGTTTTTTTTTTGTCTTAAGTGATTGAATAGACTGAATATTATTGGGTTTTGGACTGTTGCTTTGGACGTTACTTGGGCCAATGAATTTGTGTTGTCATTAATTCCCAGATTTTTAGCCGATATATTGATATTGAATTTTTTTTAGTCCCTAACATCAGTATCGGTTTTTGGCCCTAAAAATCCAGAATCGGTCAGGTTCTAACTGATATTTTGACAATACTTAAACGCTACAGTCCTAAAACATTAGTTGAAGCTAAATGGACTTTCTCTTCTGAAATACTAAATATTTTTTAGTTTTGGCTCATTGATAAGTAAGAACATGTTTCTGATATTGATATATATCATCATATATGATGAACTAATTCTTATTCTTAGTTTTCAAACACACTTAACTGTGAATGTCAATGTAAATTATGGATAACAGAATCATGCTGTACTACTATATGATCAAAATATGATTGCACTGAAAATCAATAAACTATAATGCAAAAAAAAATATTGCCTATTCCTTTATTTACTATACATTCATTTGTGGCAGCCCATCACAATATACACAATATCAACATTGCCCACCTCATATTAATTTTCTATTTCTGGAGTTATGACACCCCCCCGCCTCTCGCACAAACACATCATGTGTCTCCTCGCACGTAGACTTCACTTGGGCGTACTGCTCAGGTATAGCCAAAAGTCAGAGAGAATGACACCATCCACGATCGATTAGCTTCTGGACAATCTCCCCTCGCTGTATCCCTCACTAACACACAATCACACATGCTCTGCAGAGGAACACAAGGACAGAGAGAGAGAGAGACGTCCTTTGGTATTCCTTTCCTCCTGTAAATTCCCTGATTGTGACACGACCTGTCACGTTTAATGCAGGCCTGCTTGTGTCGTCGTTCTAAGCTTGTAAGTGCACCTGGTTTGCGCTTTGTCATTCAGTATCGCGTTTGGTTTTCTATCATTTCGATCCAGGCTACGTCATTAACGACCTCCCTCCGTACGACTCACCTGCTGTTGTGAAAACAGAATCACGGGTGAAAAAAACCCCAACAGAAAATCGGAGAACAGAGGTGTAGGTGTGTGTGTAGTAGAAGCGTAAACACGAAAATAAAGGGGGAAATTAAGTAGAATTGAAATGTTGAAACAAGCAATAACCTATAGAAATAGGGTAATTCATGTATTCTTGCAAGTTACAGTTGCACTGTTAATCTATGATAAACACTGCTTCCTATTTTGAATATTGCATGTTTATAATAAATCAACAGGGGAAAGAAGCACAGGAAAGAGTTAACCCTCAGTGACAGTGTCATACATTCCCACACTGCATTGTTACAAGCTGCAGTAACTTGCTGTTGTCAATTTTGAGATCAAAAAGGAAATGAATCTACACCTCAATATAAGGTCAAAAAACTCACTGCGGTATTATTACATGGTGTAATGGCACGGTGAAGCTCTGTGGTAATTTACGGCTCCATAAAGTGAAACCCATATCTCCTGACCTCCTCCCACAGCTGCTCCTTCACCTGACAGCGGGCTACCACCGATAATGACGCGATCTGGAAGACTGCTCGCAAAATGCTGCAATAAGGTTTGCTAATGCTCATAGATGACAACACCAATAAAAACACTTCCTGTAATCTACAACATGTTCCTGTAACATATGCGGAAAAGTCCAAAACCCACACGAAAGTTCGCTCTGCTTTGTTTAATAATCCAGAGTTTGGGAAGCAAGTAATCTAATCCTGTGTCAAATTAATTGTTGAGTCACCGGTTGTGATCAATAACTCATTCCTGCAGATGTATTTTTGTCTTTTTGTACTACTGGGCAACAAAATGTTAATAAGCACATTTAAAGCCAAGGTTAAATGATACAGAAGAAGAAAAACACCTGTAATGTAAATTGATATGTTGACAAGACATTACTAGATCAGACATTTCACACCCTTTATAAACCTCGACCTTTGCTGTGATTGGTAACAAACATTTTGAATACCTTTCCGTTCACGGAACCAAATTGTTTTGCTGCAAGGATCAAACCTGCCCTCTCCGCCTCTAATCAGGACTAAGCAAATTAATGCAAATTACTCTTCAGAGGACGAGACACAGCAGTGTCCATCACGCCCCGAAACACACTCTGAGATGTAGTTAGTGTGCACAGCGCATGACGCTCACGCACGCACACACACACACACACTTACACATCTCATGAGAGCACGACTGAACTCGTACACAAAAATGCATGCAAACACAGGTATATTTCCACACATTATCCCGTCAACAAAGGGTTGTGCGCCACAAACAAAAACACGCTCGTGCACATACACACGCACAGATAATAGTCCCGCACCCACATTATTCCACGTAACGTCCTCATCACACACACACACACACACACACACTGAGACGCAGTATCCCATTCTGCCTTCCCAGACAAAATGAAAGTGAGGAGGCAGCCGCATCACACCTCCAAATGGGCTCTGGTCTCTCAGAGGACTTTCAGTGAGGGGGGAACTCGCTGCTCTCCTGTGGCTGTCACCAACACCAATCTGTCTGTCTTTCTCTACCACTCACACACACACATACACACACACACATTCACACACACTGATATGTGGCAGTACACATCTTTTTTCTCTCTTTTTTTCCTTTCTCTCAATTTCTCAGAGACATGCGCACACACACACACTTAGAGTACACACAGATACATGTGCACATTTACACACACTGTGTCTCGTGCTGCGTCGATCCCCCTCCGTCTGGCAAGCGCACTTGCACGAGCACCGTCAGTGCAACACACGAGAAAGTGCATTACGAGCCCAGGCTTTCTCTGCATTCCAGCTGTCTCTCCGCTGGACAGGTATACTGGGGTTTTTTTTTTTTTTTCTTTTTCTGGGTGGCTTTGACATGCAGGCGTTTCTCAAGGTTCAGTTCCTGAACTAAAGAAATATCATGCAGGAAGCTCTCATGTCGCATACCAGACATAAAAAAGAAGAAGGAAAAAAAACGGCAAACACGTAGTTAAAAACGGAAAAAATTCAGCATTGCTGAAAGCAGGGCTTCTACAACCACACCTCCCCTGGAAAAAATAAAAACAGGATTTCTCTCACAAACAGAGCGCTGCCTAAGTACACTGAGAGAGCAAACAAAAAAAACACCAAGTATGTACAGTAGAACACATGCACACCCAAACATCTGTCGTCCTTCCAGAGTGGAAGTGGAGGTGGGCTGCACAGGTTTTTCACAGGAGGGGGGGGGGGGTTCTCTGATTTCACTAGGTAGGGCCCCCCAAGGTGCTCCCAGTGAACGCTGTGTCGTGCACAGCTGAGGAGCAGCTCTGAGAGCTTTGATCCACTTACCCGAAGGCACAAAATGAAGAACTTTGTTGGTCTCCATAGCTGAGCGAGTGGTGGCGAATGCACACTTCCTCTCTCCAACCGCCTCCCCCCCAAGTCAACCCATCATGGTTGTGTTATCCTGTGCTGATGAGTGTGAGATCACCTCTGCTCTCTTGCTCTTCTCTGTTTCTGACTGCCTCTCAGACACATGCAGTGACTCAGCCCCACTCTGCCTGCCTATTCACCGTCTCACCGCTGGGTCCTTTTGCCTTCTCCCCCCCCCCCCCCCCCCATTACGCTCCACTATCCCAGCTCACCAGTCAGCAGCATATGACAGGCCAGCATGCAGCGAGGCAAAACCCCACGTCAAGACCCCCCCCCCCCCCGACACACTTCTCTCAACACAGCAAAAACCGACATGCAACATGGCATCTTGTTCTCAGCCACGTCAACTCACCTGGTCGCCGCTGCTTCGTGCTACAGCTCAAACTGACCAAACTAGTTTCACCAGTTCAGTTAATCTCTCTCCATGCTCTCAGTCAAATATGTCTACACTTGTCTACACTACTGAATATGTCAAAACAAGAATGGAGCAAACGCGAGAGGAAAACATAATCATATGATCACTTCGAACAACGTGCACTTTTCATCACTTTCTTTAAAGTATTGCTTTGCCTTTAATGTAATCCAGATCAATCTAAAGCAATTCTGACTAGCCCATTGTCTCTCTCTCTCTCTCTCATACGCAGATACACGTGCTGATCTGCTGCTCGTGGGCTTGCTCTGCTCTCGGTCTGGTTCCGGCTTCTCAAATTTGTTTTTCCCAGTTTTATTTGATTTTGAACTGATGGTCGGACCAAAGCAATTTAAAGACATCAACCTGGGATCTAGAAACAATAATTATCAGTTGTTAGTGGGGCTGTCTGGAGCACATATGACAGCAACGTCCACCCTTATTGCATCTCCCTCTCTACACGTTTCCTGTCTGCATCTATACTGTCAACTGTTGAATAAAATGCCACAAAAATAATCTTAGTTGGTTGCAGCAATGATCAAAACTGACTTCAGGCTTTGCCTTGATGCGGGAGGAACATGATGGGAAAGATTTGTTGGTAGTGCCTGGCAGCCATAAAAAGAACGCAAGGCAGAACTAAATAGTTCAAGAGTATGCCACAGTCAGAACTACTGCTAATTTTAGCAAATGTACATGTTCTTAACTGGCACCAGAGAGTGCAAATTCTGGCACATGGCACAGTCAAGTCCATCATGCCTAGCTAAAGTGACAGGGACTGCGATCAGATCTGTGTCGACACCTTCGCCTTCCATTGCCAAAATCTCCAGTCGTGCATGATGACAGGTTGCCTCAACCCTGTCCACACACACACAAAAAAGCTACTGCTGAGAGCCCGTGATTCTACTTTAATTGCAGTCTCTGTGAACTCACAGTCAAATACACGAAAAGACAAAAAAAATAAAGACTTGCAAACACACTTGCATCCATTTGTGAAGAGTGACACAAACACCAGGATAGCATTGCGTGACACTTGTAACACAGGCAGACTAAATAAATCTCCAAAATCTGAAACTGAAATATGAGAAAATTATATATATATATATGTAGTTGACCATCTATACAGTAAGCTTACACAAAGACACTTTGTACTAACTAATATATGCATCAAGTATGCATTTCTATCCTTCGTATGACCCCTGTCAGGCATCGTAAAAGCAGTGTAGCTTCTGAACAAATTCCCGTGACAGGAAAGGTCACAACCCTGGAGAGTAATAAATGGGGCTTCACAGGATGACTCCCAGGCACTAAAATAAAATCTTCTGATCACATATGCTATCACCAAAGAGCCAATGTCACCAGCTTTTACAGTTTAGCTTTTTGACCTGAGGTTTAAAGACAATCAAAATGGCAGCGTAGTTGTAATTAGGAATGTTGGAATTGTTGCATCAAACAATCCCTGTAGTCACACACTTCTGTTTAAGTATTTATTCCTGCTGTAATAAATAGCTTCTAATCATTTTTCTGTGATACTTACTTTTCTATAATAAAAGCCAATAAAAGTCATTATAAAATTAACAAATGGTACATCTATCTGTCATTGCTAGCAATATTTTAAAGTTGAAGATACGCTGATGACTGATGTTAGGAGACTGGAACTGTGTATTTTTTTATGTGAGGCAACTGCTGCTGTAGGCTCTTCATTAATATGATAATGAGTTATATTTTGTTCAAAGTACACAGAATGTAACGTCTTACAAAGCTGGAAATGCTTCGGCCACGGATGCCAAAGGGCCCGTTGTGCATCAGGGAAGGCTTATCGCGTCGGCCGGCGACACCAAAGGGTACCTTGCGCATCTGGGTGAGATGCGAAGGGCGCATGACATAACGTCTATGTGACAAGCTGTGACGAGAACGGGTTGACGTTGCACATGGCTGTAATAGTTTAATTTCCTAATGCAATGTTTCAAAATTAACTCAAAATATGAAGATGTTCACCTTAGATGTTCCTGTGACCTACCAGCACCTGATCACAAACACTGGCTGTGCATGGGGAGTTCTGTGTACTGAAATCAAAACGTGTTGATAAAAACAAATTGACTGTTAAATGTCTCAATATCACAACAATTTGACTTTTCATAGTGTTAGATTTAAGGAGCATGTAGATTTAATAATGAGCACTATGGTTGAATGTATAAATCGACCGGATGCTGGATCACAAAGTTAATTTCCTACCCTGATGTAAATGCTCTGTGAAAGGTCAGTCATTTGCATAAGACAGCATATATAACATCACTGTGTGTGGTATGGCCAGTGGGTCTGCTTTGCATAAGAACTGTTACGCGCTGTGAGGGCACATGCGTCACTCAGTGAGCCAGGGCGCATTCTCCCGGGAGGATAATTCAAGTGTTCTCACCCACCACGAACCCGCAACCCAGGTGACATGATGGGTGCACACTAGTTAAGCACCAAACGGCATGGCAACATTACAACCAATGTCTTGGTAAATGTCCGTAGGGGCAAACGAGTTGCGACCCTCAGATAAACATGGCCGCAGCTATAGGTGCTTGAAGTGATGTCCTGAAACCTTAAGGTTGTATTTACACTTGTTTTTTTATCTCTGTAATTTACTGGAGCCAGAAAAGTCAAATCTTATTAGCATGGTGACTGAGGTCAATGGAGTGGAAATGGAAAAAAAAAAAAAATTCTACAAACGTGAACTCAAACTGTATGCAGAAAAAGAAAAATGTGCATGGTTTTCAAACTCCCTTTTTCGGTCTTGAAATCTGTTTTGATGTGGAGAATCAGCTCAGTGCCTACAGGCGTTCTAGAAAGTAAACTGACAAGTGGTCAAGTGTCACGCCTGACCTGTCCTACCTGCTCGCTTGAACTGACGTTGGCCAGTTAAGGTGACGAAGCATAAGTTTCTTTTCTACTATACATTTTCATTTAAAAAAGCAACTCCTCCTACTACTAAAAAAACTACTCCTTAAATGTTTATTTAACCCGTGAACTTGGTGGTTCGACTGAGAAGCAATGCAGCAATGATAAGTGCCTGTACACCAAATTTAAATACTCTTAGTTTTTGTTTACACTATGTGTTAATATACAGTATAAACACATAACATAATCAAACATTTCTAATCATGATCCACTAAGTCGTGGAGTCGTGTTTCTGGCCACCTGGTGAATGCAAGTTCAATATTCACCCTACGCTAGTCGCTAAGAGTGTCTGTTTGATGCTGAGCAGGAAGTGTAGTGAGTAAACGAGCTAAAACTCACTATAAAGCTCTGCAAGCCGAAAGGGAGCTGCAGAATCAGGGGCCATGTTTCTGCATTGCGAGTATTTTGACTTTTAAGTACATTTAATTAATAATATTTTTGTACTTTTACTTGAGTCAGTGTTTTGAACGCAGGACTTTTTCTTGTAATAATACAAAATATCATGAGAAAGGGAGTAATGTAAAAGAAATAGCTGCAATTGCAGCCAGGAACCTGACTCAAATACAACATGTAAGTTACAAACTAAACAGCTATTGTGTTTGAACTTGAATTTCAACCACGCCAATGTTCCCACCCAAACCTTGTTTGTAATACCTCCTCTTGGGTTGTGGAAAACAAACCAATACAAGTTGTAGCCCCTGCGAGTGTTGTTGGAGTCGTGTGCTCGATTTTGGCCAGTTGTCTAAGCAATCAGTTTGTAACAGAAGGACATGAGAGGTTTCACCTGCCATAGCCATATGTTAGGTTCAACTGTCCATGAAACCGAACCCTTAATGTCTACTTTAAGTCACTGTGGAAAAAAGGGCCAACCCTGAAGAAAAGAATCTCTATCCTATTTTTAACTTTATAGAAAGTGCTTTGGGGGAGGCACATCTTTCGAAGGCCCTGTTAGTTGATGTTTGTTGGTGTTATCTCTTTTAGAAATTGTTATTTATATGGGAAAGTACAATAAGTGCTCTGTTGTTTTTTTGATTTTTGGCACTGCTCAGGAAAAAAAACACGTTTCATTTCAAGGAGGACATTTTTTTATTTATATGCTGTTGCTGACATTCTGTAAACTAAATTAATCCCAAAAAATAATTGATAGATTAATTGATAATGAAAATATCTGTTAGTTGCAGCCCTTGATTAGTTTTACAGTAATTAAATGTTTTGATAAAGGCACCTTAACAGTAGCGATTTCCTGCCCAATATATACCTTTAGGACACAACTGTGCAAAGGTTAATAAAATAATTGATTCTTTTGAATTGCATAGAATTAAATGTTTATTAATATTTGCAAACTTGTTTTTTTCTTCACACACGCGCAAGCATCATCTTTAATTAACGACACAGTTCTCAGTGTCTTAATTTTTTAATTTAAATAAGAAAACACACTTAAAATATCACTTGCAATGCTTTTCTTGGAGCCACTAGCTTTAACAGTATCAAACACTAGCAGGTGCTCTTGAATAGTTGATGCAGCCGCGGATCTTCTGGGCTGCTCCAGTTTTGGATGATCTAATTCAAAAACATATATTTCCAAGAGTGAAACTCTGATGCTCAATTGAATGCATGAGATGATGCTCCCCGTGGAGAAGACGCAATGATTTCACCCACCTGCTGCTAGCCGTCCCTCCAGACGGCAGCAGTCTTGTTTCTTTAATTTTCTGTGCAGGCTCTGCCATCCCAGCCACACATACGACTGCTATTGGCTTTTTTCCGACTACGTGTGTGAAGTGTTGCCAACTTACACTTGTACAAGTACAGAACAGCTGCAAATGAATAGTGGCGGGGTTGTTTTGTTGAAGCGAGCCTTATTTTGTAATAGTAACTTTTGTTTGATTGTGTGAGGAATGGACTGAACTTGACTAAATCCAAATATTCACCATTGCTTACAAGTGTCTCCAGAATGCCTCCAGCTACCAACATCCCTGAAACTGCTAATCTGCAGATAAACAAGTCTCAATTTCAGATCAGTCATGCAAGTGCAACGTACAAAAGCACCACTTTAAAAAGCACTAAAAACACTCGCTCCAAGCCCCAAACAAAAAAAAGCAATAAAGTGCGATATTAATTAATATTAAACGCCCTTGTTAAGTGACACAAATGGTGAATCTCGTCTTTATACGTAGGTCTCTATCTAAGAGCCAATTAAAAGCCTTAGAGAGAAAATAGAAAACCTTTTTGCTTTAATGTATAATTATGAAGTAAATGTACAGTATATTGCACATTATAATGACTAAAGAAAACATGTTCCCTATAAGCCTCACTTTTACTATGCTATTCATGGTGCCATCGGGCTGTCCAGACTCATATAATGTAGTGACTGATAGAGCGCTTGTTCACATGGTGCAACAAGAATCATTTGAGCTTAATATCAACAACATCAAAGAGCTTGTGGTGGACTACAATGCTTCAAATATGGATGTTGCTGCAAATGAATTCTTGAGTTTTGTTTAATAGGTCACCTTGACCTTTGACCTCTGACCACCAAAATTGTATCAGTTAATCCTTGAGTTTAAGTGAAAGTTTGTGCCAAATTTGAAGAGTTTCCATCAAGATGTTAATGAGATATTGCGTTCACAAAGATGGGAAGGACGGACAAGCCGGAAAATATAATGCATCCAGCCACAGCTGCCACCGGTGCGGAGGCATAAAAATATGAAACCACAATGAATAATCAATCACATTTCAAAAAAATAAAAACTATGTCGGGTGAAGTGAATATGCCTTTCTGTATTTGTGTATTGTGCATTTTCTCATATATATATTTTTCTCCTTACCACCAGGGTTCAAAATCAAAATTCTAGTAACAAGTAAGAAGAAAGTAACAAGACCTACCTACTTATTAATAGAAACAGGTAGCCATGTTGCTAACACTGCCTTTGTGATACCACTTGCAACGCTAGGGAGTAAAGTTGTCAATTTCCACTTTAAATAAAGCTTGCAATGACATAATTACTGATCACTTGGGGTCTTATTTCAGAATTCTATTGGGAACCTTTGAGGGGCATGCAGGAGGTTGAAAGCTAAAAACCTACACTATTAATATTAGGGTTAGGTTAGTATGTTCAATTGGTATTTGGAAAAGTAACTGAAGATTTGCATAATGCTTTACTCATGTGCTACAATAATGTCATATCCCTGTGAAGTCTCCATGCCTCCCTCCTGCCACCCCATGAATATTTCTCTAGATCTGCCCAAGTCGATACAGGACTGCCACAGTGTTGTTATAGAGTTCAGCTGTGGTTTGAACTGATGTCTTCCTTCTTTGTGTTACGGTAATTGCCTAAAGCTGTGTGAGTCTATATAATAAAATGTCATTTCCAAATAGTTCACTGCATTCCTAAACTAGCAGCAGCCTGCTGAGCTTAAGAGTAAGAGCATGACACACAACACAGCAAAACAGCTTTGCTTTGTTGTTAATGCTAACGTTGTCATGTTGTGCACAATTAGATGTACTGTACATTGTGTGTTAAGAGTTTTAAACCATTTTTGACTGAATGAGTTTATGTTTTGTTGACACATGCACAAACACACTGCACTGTGCGTGCGTGTATTGTTATAGCCTAACAGATCCTGCTGTAAGCCTCCCTCCCTCTAGAAAATCCAATCGTGCCTTACACTCCAACGGACGGCTTGAAGACGGTTTCCGCTCAGAGCGACACATCCAGTAAAAACAGTTACTTTTCTCTACAGCTAATTGGCATCAAAAAGTAGTTCCACCGCATAGCTGGAATGGGAGGGTTCTGTGTGTAAATAAGATAAAATGTCGGTTTGGGGTGATACTGAGTGCACAGGGAGGTGGCTGGAATGACCCTGCAGCTTCTCTGCGGCTCGTCATCAGTGAGTGCTATGAGGCTGGAGGTGGGAATGGCCACCAGGAAGCGTGTGTGTGTTAGTGAGCGATGAATCACCACTTGTGAAGCGCCTTAACAACTAAAAAGCAATAAAGGTGCACAGAGAGAGTTTAGCAGTTAGGACCCCCGCCTCTGGAACCGCATGTACCCCCCTGCTGGCCTTGGATTGAATCCTGCCAGAACCTCTATACTGTGCATGTGTCCCTCAGGCCTCCTGCTGTTTCGATAAAAAGCCACAAAAAATAAGGGGTTTATATGTGATAGGGTGTAACACTCACATAGCCCCATGGAGGACACGCATAAAAGGTTCTACCTGCATCTCTACCTGTCTTTCATCTCACCTCACTAATCAACCATTGCCCTAATCTGTTAATCGGTTAATGCAACCCCTGTTTGCACAGTTATTCCATTTGTTCCACTATTACCTGGGGATAGCGACCGAGGAGAGCTTCCTGTTTTTGTTCCACAATGGCTGACCTGCTTTCTTTGCACTTAAATTTTTCTGCACCAAGAATAGCCTAGTGAGAGTGAGGCTTACAGAGAACCATTCTAAACGCGGATGGTGTCATTTTTCCTTAGTCATTACACTATGCAATATATACTTACCTCATAATGATAAGTTAAAGCAAAAAAGTTGTCTATTGCCTGTTTAAGCAAACATAGTGATTTACAGGAATATAAACTATAAACTACAGCATAGGTGGGTTCAAACAATAATTTTAGTTGGTGTTCTGTTCATTCAATAGGTCTGACGTTTTCATACTTAAACATCTTAATGAGTCATAACCTCAAGGTCAACAATCAAATTAAGATGAACCACACACCTACAGTGCACACCTTTTCTAAACAGCAGAGCCGGAGTTTAACCCTGGAAGTCTGGTGGTTTCACAGCGAGTCCCACGGTGCCAAGAAAACTGTACATCAGAGTAGAGGGTGTTTTATACAAAAAACAATTGATCAAATTGGTGCAATTCATATAATGTCTTCTATTGTCCGACCCAACAGTCCAAAATCATTTAGTTTTTTTTTTTACCATAAGGTAAAATAAAATTTTTAAAAAGTAGCAAATTCAGGAACCATCAAATGTTTGGTATTTTTGCTAAGAAAAAAAATACTTGTCATTAATCAATTATATTTGTAATAATAATAATAATAATTGATGAACTGAGTAATTTTGCACTATTTTCTAAGGAGCCAAGCAGCAGGAGTTTTGTTCAAAGATATAATATGTAATGTATGTATTTCTATATTAAAATTCTATATTAAAAACGACAAGACCTTTGTTATATATGTTGTTGAGTTGTTTCCTGATGTTATCCCAAATGTTTCAAACAATGTTCAAACTCAGAGAAATCTGTAATTGTAGTCAAGGTAACGTGGTGCGTTTCATTTGGTCGCCTGTCCCTAAAACTTCCAGGTGAGAGCGTGAGAGTGAGGAAGAAAGTCTGCGTATGTTAAAACATTGAGTCGCATCAGATTTTTATCTGCAATTGTGGTTGTTAACAATGAACAACTTTACTCTGTCATAGAACTACATTTTACCTTACCTTAATAGTACCTTAATGGTAGAAATTACATACTGTGCATTTAATTAAATAATTAATGTTCAAAAATCAGTTACTTTTTGCACACATATGAGCAATCTGTGCACTTGATTTAATGCCAAGTGACTGTAACAGTAAGATCTGAAGGTTACAGGTTGGTGTGGCTACTCTTGTTTGCTTGGGGATAAGAGATAGCTAACAGCTGCAACACAGCTGGTGCTACGTTAGAGCATTACTGGTTAGGTGCATAATGCAGCACTCAGTGGACAGTTTGGTTTAAATGAACTGCTTGGATTTAATGAAGATGTGTTGTGATTTTGGATATATATGGATCTATCTGCCTGTCAAACAACTGTTACCTTTGTCACATCCTAAACATATTATGTTAAAATGTCAACAGAGTTGTTTACCATTCTCTTCATTTGTAAACATGAATTAGTTGGTTTTTCCTAGGCTCTGTAAATTTCCTCTACTCTTCAAAATAAACAACTGAAAAAAAACAAAAAACGCCTGAACTGTAAGCTGCCATTTTTAAGTTCATGGTCCTTTTACAAATACGATCCAGTGGCTAGTCATATGCAGCCGTGTTGTGTGTAGGCCTGTGGAAATGATGCGATTTAACTGATTTGTAGTCCAGTATTGTGCAGCACTGTGCAGCTGCAGTGTATGTGGTGTCCTTTTGTCCTCGTGCCAGATGTGGTGTACAACTCATTTGGATGCCAACATGCCGCTGCACCAGAGTTAAGACTTTTCACTTGGCGATTTAAAAGCCCGCCGACCCTGTTTTGAGAACTAATGGGGCTCCGAGGGTAGCTGCAGTAGTGTAGTATTAATGGTAATACAGCATAGCAAGTAATGATGCACGGCGACAGCTATTGCCTCAATGAGTAATCAATCAGTGAGGGAATCCTGCTCCCTCCTTTTGCCTGGGAACAACCTTCATTAGCAGCCAAGCCTGTGTGTGTGTGTGTGTGTGTGTGTGTGTGTGTGTGTGTGTGTGTGTGTGTGTGTGTGTGCACATCTTTTATCTACACTCCAGTGTCTGCATGTGTAGGAGTATATCTTGTCTTTCTGTCTATGTGTAGGCGGCTGTTTTGTCTTTCTGTTTTTGTATGTATGTCTGTAAGCCTGTGTGTCAGTTTTTGTGTACATGTGTATACACACACATCTGTTTGTGTGCGTGTGCACGCACGTTAGGAAAAGTCTGTCTTTTTTTCCCCCTTAAACGTCGTCTTTGTTGTTGTTTATGCTCTACTCTGGCACAGGAAGAGACAGAGGCACAGTGATAATCATAATAACACTACGGAGTAGAGGAGAAAAGGCAGATGAAGGAAAAAGGAGGAGGACGAAGAGGATGAGAATGAGGACGAGAAGGAGGAAGAGGGGAGCAGCTGGTTCTTGTTACTCTGCTGCCCCCACACATCACTGCAGGAGCTATCAGAATATATCCTCCTGCAATTCCCTCTATGTGTGTGCGTGTGTGTGTGTGTGTGTGTGTGTGGCAGCGTTCAGTACAGAGCTGTAACTATTGCCAAGGGGATGAGGGCATATTTCAGGTCACAAACTACCTACAGATTTAATTTGGAGAAGAACAACTTGATTATGTTCTCTCAGGCAAAAATGGCTCAGGGAAATGTAACTGAGATGACAGGTGAACACACACATATCAGTGCAGGTACACACAGCTCAACATGCATGCATGTGAGGTGGATGGCTTTATCTAACGCCTTGCATACATGCTGATGTCATTAAGGTACATACGGGTATTCATGCATGATGCTCATGATCATGTGGCTCTGCTCACCCGATACCTTGCTGTCTATTTTTCTGGTCAACATATCAATCTACCTATATTACAATGTGGCAGACGTACGCAAAATATCTAAAAATATGTACTTGATATCCAACAAAATAATTTGTATCTTTTACAAAAAAAAACGTTGGTTTAAAGTACAATTTGATTAAATGTAAAGTATATACTTTCTGCCTCTAGGGGTCTCTCGATGAATCAAAAAAGATTCTCTGACTCTCTCCTGGAAGTTATAGCGACAGGTGACCAAATGAAACGCACCGTTAGCTTGAATAAAATTATTTGAACATTGTTGAAAACATTTGGGGTAAGGCAGAAACTATCGACCCATTTCTAAACAGTTTGGAAAACACAAGATGGACATTCAGTATTTCTAAAACATTTATAATTTTGTCCTACAGGTATGGTATGTAGCAGAATTTGGTAAGGGTGTATTCATCTTCTTTCTGTGGCTTTTCATTTGTTCGAAATCTCAAAGAATTACCTCAGAGGATTTTCCAAACTGCAGAGAGAAAGTTCTACACTGCAAATTTGAATATTGAGATAAGCTCTCCCTGTGACACTGTGGGCAGAATCTGCAGCATGTTTTGTTTTATATTTTTGGAAATTTGATGGCTGGCATGCTCTTTGACCTTCCATTGTCCTGAAGTAGGCTGCTTCATCACACTCAGACAACAGGAAACACACTCACACAGTAGCTCATTTCTACAATTTGGTCAAAAACAGAGTTATTATTGGCAACTTCCTATCATCCTGTTTTAGCTGCAGCTACAGACAAATCAGCCCTGCTAAAAGACAGAATATGAGCATCTCAGGACCACACTGACTCACTCATCATTAGATGTCTCATGTACCCACAAAATATTCTACTTAAAAGAATCAAAGTCAATCTCAAGATGTTAAGATTATATTACATTTTCATCTTCATATGTGATGTTTTCCTATGTGGCCTTATAATGGTATTAAGACATATATACTGGATGTACTGTGACAAATGTTAAACAGTCAAATGCTAATCTGCTGGACTAAACAAAAACATTTGTACTCGTTTAATCCATCAACAATTTCTTAATTGATTTTCCAGAACATAACTGGGCACCTCCCCTTGAAGTTCTGGGCTCGTCCTGGGAGGAGACCCCGGGGTAGACCCAGAACTCTCTGGAGGGATTATATAGCTCGTCTGGCCTGGGAACGCCTCGGGATCTCCCAGGAGGAGCTGGAAAGTGTTGCTGAGGAGAGGGACATCTGGAATAACCTCCTGATAAGCAGAATATAATGGATGGATGGATGCTTTATCATGATGAACACTGATATCCTAATATGAAATCACATATATCGTATGTAGTAGTAAGCAGGACGTATTACAGAAGAACTCAATCAACTGTACACATGAAATTCTGTTACGTGGAAGTGTTTTGTAGCTCCAGAGGGAGCTGCACGAAATCTGACAAATCAGCTCAAACAATGTCCATTAAAGGTAATAATACACAGAACTTGTGAGCAGTTTCGTGCAGGAACTATTTATTTTCTGCATCACTGCGCAGAAAGAAACGTGCATCTACTCAAGGACGAGCAGCGCGCTAACGTTACAGCTCAGCCGAAAAGAGAGGCCATTCATTTTTACATCCCGCCCTATCACGAGCATCGTCCTGATTGGATGTGTGTTTCCGTCTGCGTGGTGATAGGGTGTAGCTCGATAGAAAGAAAATAGTAGAAAATAGGCTTATTCCTACAGCCCCAGTGTGCGTGCATCCCGTCATAAATAACCTTTGTTTGTTTTGGTTGACTTTTGTTTTGGCATCATGATAATGGATGCTGGGGTGGCCTAGTGTTTGACAGACTCAATCCTCACGTGTCCAATAACAACCATGTGCCCAGCAAAGTGCCACACAATAAATCCCACCTGCTCACTTAGGGTAAGCTGTCCTCGAAACCTGCATCACATAACTGCCAGAGATGTAAAATGAGAATTCCAGTGCAGCAAGCATGGTGGGGATGTTTCCACAATCATCCAAACTGGGAAGGATGACTGAGCGCACACATTTTTCAGCACCTCCTTGCTCACAGCACTCATTCCTTCACATCGCCCCACCCCCACTACAACAATCTTACTTGCTCAAGGGAATGTTACTGGTTCTTGTTCACTCTCTCTGCATGCTCTTCCCACAGAATCTCAGATTAAAAACAGCAACCCTCTAGTCATAAACACACTTCTTAAACCTCTAGGCTCCTACTACCTCCAGAAATACTCCTCAATATGTCCAAACATTTGTGATAAGGGTGGGTTTATTCCTCAAGGGGAATAATAAAAAATAAATAAATAAAAGATGTGATCAATAATTCTCTCAGTCCTGTGCAGACAAAATACACAGTATCACAGCCATGGCCATGCCCCAGTAACTCCCCTTGTGTTTCCTAATGGTTCCCCCTTTGGCTGCCTAACTGAGTTAAATGACCTGAAAGTATCGAAGTAGCAGCTTGATAAGAGCTGGTCGAATTTGTTAACAGTGCTTCAGTGCTCCCTTTCTTATCTCCTCTAGCATAGACTGGACTATCCTTTAAGTTAGGAAAGGAGATACTGCCGTCCCACAATTCTGTGCAGTCTTTTCAAAAGTTCCCATGAATTCATCTTCACATTTTTCTTTGACCTCATGACGTTTTACATCGAGGTCAAGAAAAGTGTTTTGGAAAAGACATTTGCCTCCTGTCCGTCTGTCTCTACTGTGGGCTCGGTGTTTGTGTGGTGTTCCCTCAATTCTCTGGTTCCTAAATCCCTGCTCAACCTGCACGCCATCAATCAGCTCCTCACCTCTCTCAGCCTGCACACCTGTCTTCCATCAGCACATCGTGTTCTCCAGCACATCTTCCCCGGCTCTACTCGCAATTGTTACCAGGTGACCTGCTTTACTGCTCTGGTAGTTACATGCCTTAGGTTATTTTTGTGTAGAATTTCCTCGTGTTAATTCCTAGTTGTTAATTTTTGCTGTCTTTTCGCCTCACATCTGCCTGCTTGCTATAATTGCACCTCTCCAGCCAGCCATGCTCCGCCATCTCCCATCAGTCCTCAGCCCTTACCAGCCACCATCTCCTCTCCACTTCACCTCCATTCCCCAGTATCATATAATAAAATTTCATAACTTCACCTTATCCTGAGTCCATGTGCTGCACTTGGGTCCACCTCGCTACAACATCACAACACAGTAACTATGTGCCTCTAGAGGTTTACAAACACCCACAAACGGCAATGCAAATGAAGACTAAATCATCCCGATGACTAAGGACTTCTAAGCATAAGATCTTGAACATCATTACAGGCACACTCAATGTGATGAATTATGTTGTCCAGTGACACAGAGGCACATACACACTGCCCTCTGCTGGAAACTACAAAGGCTCAGAACAGATACACCACTGTAGGTTTGTCAAACTATATCTTTTTTGTTGTATGGGCTGTAAATTTGTCATTTTGAAAATGGTATGAAAATTAACATTAGATGTAGGTTACATCTATTTCTATACGGTTAATAGTACAGTGAGTAAGTATAGTGCACAGTTTAAAGAAACAGACTGGTTATCTCAATGAGGCTCATCTAATCATGGATTGGTCTGCCTACACAGAAATGCGCAAAGTGTGTGTAGAAGCGGTACTGAATTGAGGATAGCGGCCATGTCCTTTGACCCGCAGTTTCCCCTACATGTTTCCTTCTTCAGCGCGATAGTGTCTACCCACACACACACACACACCACTTTGCAGGAAATGTTTGTTGTCTTTACATTTCCAAAAGCCCTTACGGGGAAGCAATGCTGACACAGACACTTTTAACTTTCAAGTGCGCGAAACGGTCACATCAGCAGCATGGACCATCCTGCCTCGTCTGCCCTCACTGTAAATCACTCTGTCTCACAAGAGGACCTGACCAAAATGCCTCAATAAAGTTTTCATGGCGGTGATCTTTGAATTCAAACTTCATTTCAATTTGTATGAAAAAAAGGGATGAAGCCCATTCTTATGGGGAAAATATGTGGACATTAGTATGAGGTTGAGTGGGTCATATTTCACTCTATCCATAACAATATGTCAAAACTATTGTAGATTAATAGTCCTGGTAAATCAAATTAGAATGCATGTGCTACTCTACTTTATCTGATGTGTGGTTAAAGAATTAATTTTGAAATCTCTACCCATCTCTTTTGTAGAAAATTATAATTTCCTGATGTTCATCATTCAGGATCCAGTCTGCAGAAGTATTCCCTTTTATCAGCCAGGAATACAGGCTCCTACTTTGTGCTATTAATATTTTTTTTGCAAGAGTGCATGTCACTATTATACAAAATAAATTAAGCTGCCTGGTTTTTGAAAAGAAGCCTTTCCCTTTGCTTTGCAGAGAACTGCTTGTGAGAGAAATGTCACTCTGCAGCAAGCTTTAAAATTCCGTGCAGCTACAGTGCACATTAAAAACGCTGCAATAAACTGCAAAGGGCACCTTGTTGTATTGTGCTCCAAGCAGGAAGACGGCAAAGACACAGTTAGTGGACAAACACTGGGTGGGATTTCCTCTCCTCCTGACTGGCTCCTGCCTTGCATTGTCCGTGTTCAGATGCTGGCCGAGTGCCGCTTGCCAGAGAGAATGACAAAATGTGTCTGTCATGAAACCACACAAAGACAATTTCAAATGCTCCCACTCTGAATACAGGCCCCAATGATTTATCAAAGTGCGATTAATCATTTTATGTATAAAATGTCAAGTCCTGTTTTCCAGAGGTCCCAAAGAGGCTGATGTCTACAAATGTTCTCTTTTGTCTGACTATCAGTAGATAAACATAAACAGTTTACAAGGACACAAACTGGTGAAAAGCAGCAAATCATCACATTTGAGAAGCTGGAACCAGCAAACGTTTGGTTTAAATTGGAGTCAAACAATTACGACCCTAACTATAAAAAAGCTGGGACGCTGTGTAAAACGTAAATAAAAACAGAATGCAATCATTTGTAAACAAACTGTTTACCGACAATGCTTTAATGAAGTGTTCCAAAGTGGTGAACCTCGGCCCATCCTTGCTTGTGAACGACTGAGGATCGAGGATGCCCCTTTCATACCCGATCATGACACCATCACCAAAGAGCCTGTTTACCTGTGGAACGTTCCAAACAGGTGTTTTTGGTCTTTTGTTGCCCCTGTTCCAACTTGTTTAAAACACATTGCTGCCATCAAATTCAGAATAAGCATATATTTACAAAAATCAATGAGACTGATGAGGACAAACATGAATAAATATAGTCTTTGTATTGTTTTCAATTCAGTATATGTCAAAAAGGAAAGCAAATGATCACATTCTTTATGTTTATGTATGTCAGCGTCACAACTTTTTTTATTGGGGTAGCACAATTGATTATCAGAATAGTTGTCCCATAATTTTTCTGTTGATTGATTCATATTTGATTGACTAATTGCTTTGGCTCAAATATTATAATTTTCTTCAAAAGACTTGCATAATTATATTTCCATCTAAAGCATCTAAAGCGTCCTACTCCATGTTGAACTGTAACTGTTGAAAAGCTGTGTGTGACACGGACAATTTCTTAACTAAATTCAGCCCAGCCCAGTTTAAACCTGCATGACCAGAAGTCTTTTCACCTGCAGAACCAGCGTAATGTCACTGACGTCTCTGATAGGATCCTGCACTGACATGTCACACCGAGTTGTAGTTTATATTTTATCACAGTTATCAGAAAATGTAATGTTTACAAAGCATACACAGATGTTCCTCTATCCCGGTGACAAATTTAAAACTATTTTTTTCCAGTCACAATAGAAGGGTGAATGATTTTTATGAAGGTGTTGACGTTCACCTTTAAGGGGTCACCTGAGGGGTCTCTGGGTGTTTCTCAATGTCAAGGAAGGATTCTCAAATGGATTAATTTTTCTACATCATTGAATGCCGCCAAAGGACTGCTCCAATGTCCATGATCCTCCAAATTCTACAAAGGAGAGACTTTCACACAGCAATTTTTCAAGGATGCCCGTCTGTATCCTCGGTGCACCTGAAGCACCCACAATCCTACGCGCACGAGGCTTAGCGGGTCTTTTAAAAGCTGCGAACCCTTTCAATTACGCCGGCTGGAAAATGATCACATTAAACTTGAAATGAAAGCATTACTACAAATGGTATCAGGGCGTGTGGGTTATAGGGCTACATTTAAATTTCAGAAGGTGGCGGTAATGCACCTACAAGCTGCTTGCCGACTGCCGTAAGACATCAGAAGAAGATGAAGAAGACGACGAAGAAGAATGACGCGATGACACACACTCGCTAGCTTGTTACAATGCGTTTCTCCGGAATGCTAGGAAGGAGTCTTGCCTAGCCTCTGGAGGACCTGACTTCCAATGACCCGTCCTACCAAGGAAGGACCCTTGACGTTGAGAAACACCCACTTACTCCAGAATGATTGCTCTTAAGTTCTTTTCGATATCTGCTATTAGGTCTATGTCTTCCCTGCTTGGCACCCCGTTGTGCCTGTTCTTGTTTGTCAGTATGCAAGGTGTGACCAGTTCACTATGTGCACTGTTTGAGCTGATGCCAAGTCACAGCAGTCGTCAACCGAGACATATACTCGCACCGCATTAGATATGGGAATTACAGCATTTGCTCTCATTTTGAAAGAACAGTAGAATCCCCAAATAGTCTATTCAGATTATTTAACTGAACACTGATTGCATTTATTATATGCTGTAAATTATAATTCAGTATAGAGATGAATATATCAAGCTCAGATTTTGCAGCAAACAAGTAGTTGCTAAAGCTGCATGAATAAGTGATAATAACACATCAGGGTTTCCCATTCAATATCGACAATGCACGCCACACATTCATTTTCTATTTTTGGAGCTTTGCGTCCCCGCTCTCTCACAACATAATGAGTTTCTCACACATGGACTTGGACCGCACAGGTGATAATGGCTGCTGAAGTATATTCTGCGATAAATTTCAGCATTTTTTTTTTATCTGTCCAAGAGAACGATGTCCTCCACGATCGATTAACTATGGGTGACCTCGCTCTATCACACATGCTCTGCAGAAAAACACAGAGATAAGAGATATTCTCTGGTATTACGTCCCTCCTGTAAATCCACTGATTGTGGTGCGACCTCCCATTTTAATATAGGCTCAACTGTGCCTTTGTTTTAAGAAAGCAATTGAGTCAGGCGGGTGTTACGGGCGGGAACTCGATACTGTGGCTCCACCGCCCGATCACTACTGAGCAGACTCTGGCTCCAAACGACGTCACCAGCACAAGATGGCAGCTCTCATATCCGGGATACTCTGGCTTCATTTGGGTGGAAGTGGAAACACGTCAAATTACATGCATTTTCATACATGTGTAAACTTTAACATTTTTATTTAGCTTATACCAGTTTAACCCAGTTTAACCCAGACACAATGATGTGTATTTAACTTGGCAAATAAAGTGGGACTAAGGGAGCTGCAGGCTAAGTCAGTTGCTGATTGATTAATGTCTTCACCAGTAGCTACTTGATTCAGTCCTGCCAGATAACAGTTAATGAATGACACTTAACAAACAATTAACACCGTGAACACAATTTCCACATGTCCATGAACACACCACTGACACTGTTATTTAAGACAGACAGAGGAACTCCTGATACACACAAAAACACAACAGATGCACTTTGAACACAACTACATAATATTTGTACCTTTATATCTATGAGGACACATGATGACCTTGGGTTTGCTACTGACTAATATAGCCAATTTAGATTTTTGGACAGATAAATAGTTTTGGATAGAAAAATACTTTTTTCCAAAGGTACATTTTGTGAAACTTTTATTTATAATGTAAAGGCTCTTTGTAACTTTGTGAATTGTACATGCCTCTAATGTTGCCTGGCTTAACATACTGGGCCAAATTTGTCCTTTCATTAAAAAAAAAAAAAAAAGGCGGATTAAATAATTGTATGGCTGGATTGATCAATTAATCGTTGGTCAATAAAATGTCATAAAGTAGTTGAAAATGTCGCAGATGACGTTTTCAAACTAGAGATGTCTTAAGCTGATTGGTACTCGGGGCCGATCCATGCATAATTTAACAGATCAGTATAGGCTAAAGTAAAGTTGATCAAAATCTGATCTCTACTATGTTTAATCCACTTTGCCGGTACAGTATATATTGGAGTAAAAATAGAGTACGTGAATGTGAGACATTATTTGGTTGCACCTGTGATTGACTCTGAAATCCAGTTATCCAGAAAGTTATACCTGTTGTGAAACAGTGTTTCACGACCGGGCATTTTAAGGAGGAAGACGAGGAAGTTGATAAAAGGAAGAGATTAAAGACAAATGAGAAATACAGAAGGATCCATCAGCAGAAACTGTCTGGACCAAAAATAATCACTAAACCCTGAAGTCATGTCTCTAATTTACACAGCACAATGTCTGATTTTCATTCCGCATCACCCGGATCTTGAACTCACGACCTTAGACACCAAAGACACATCGTAATCATGTTAAGCTTCGAAGAGATGTGCTTTGAGCAGGCAGGAATTAGATTCAGAGAACTTTTATTGATCCCAAGAAGGGCAATTCATTTGCAGCTTACCCGGTCCATATATACAACTCCATGTATAAGATTATGAGAATTATGAAGTGGCTTCCCACATGACAAATACATGATGGCCTGTCAGCAGAAGAGCACACACCATAAGAATTTAAAACTTATTAAATGACTTCTGTGAAATCATGTGTCTCTAATCCAGTGTTTCTCAGTCCTGGTTCTGGGCGCGCCCTGTCAAGCATGTTTTAGATGTTTGTCTGCTTCGACACACCTGATTCAAATGACTGGCTCGTTATGAGGCTTGACGACGAGGTTGGAGCAGAGAAACATCTAAAACATGCAGGGCAGGGCGCGCCCAGAACCAGGACCGAGTGGTACGAGCTGTTTACGTTGCATCACCCAGGGCTCAAAAATATTGTCAAAAATTCATTTTTTGAGATAAAGTTTAATTTAATAAAGTTAATCTTGTTCTCTGATGGCTGGCCAACATTAATTTGCTGTCTGGTTTGTGTGTTCTCTGCAAGCTGAGTTTGTATTCTGCCAAAGATTGTTTATGAGGTAAAAGAACCTCCACTCTGTAACACCACTGAGACCAGTTTGAGTGTTTTCACAGGTCCAACTGATACGTCTTCTCCCCAGCTGATCATGTCATGTCAATTTCAGAATCGCTTTCGCCCTGTTACACTTTAATTCATCAATGATTTAAGCTTACAGGTTAAATAACTTCAACCCAGGACATCCAGTACGTATTTGGACAAAGTAAGCCCATTGAAATGTCATGTCTACCTAGTCCAATGTTTCTTTATAAACTGTTGCACCTACGATGATATTGAATGTGATGATTAACAGTTTCAAATGGCTCTTATAATAATGGGTGCAATATTATTTTCGACGTTTAACCTTATAGATTAAATTGTGCTCCATTTCGTCAGGGAAATTAGTCATTTGGTGTCAAATACACGGCATTCCTGGAATTTAAGCTCATGTTGCATAGAAAGATGTTTCAGCATGTTGCTGACATTTCCACCCTTACTTCAAAAGACCCTTTTGCAGACATTACAATAACTAGCACTGTTGTCACCTTTCTTGGTGAAATGAGTTTAACGTCATTGATTTGCGATGCGCTACTGTCAGAAAGACATGCTAGCATCGACAAAAGGAACTGATCAAAGGCATAATTCTGATGGATCGGACAATTTCAAACTGATTATCAACTGGAAACGGTTCTCGATTCCCATCCCTATTAAAACCCATATAGTTTAACCTCTACAGTTTTTTTCCCTCATGTGTACAGTAGAGTACTCACAGGGTCACGGGTGTATTCTCCTGAGTACGTCAACATGTAGAACACGGTGTTAACAGCGTCAGAGATAGAGGCTCGATTCCCACCAGATCAAAAAAAAACATGTATGCACTCTCAAGTCCATAAGGAGCTCAGGATAAAAGTGCCAGCCAAATGGCATATAAAAAAAGAGAGAGGTAATCCTGGTTCGGAGAGTTACACAATACACACTGGATGAAAAAAAAGTGTTTGTTTGGGGAAATTCAAGGTCGCAGGAATACAGATTATTTTTAAACAAGGCTCCGAACTTTGCAAGGATTCAGGACTACAAAGCCTCAGTTCTACAACCAATTAAAAGTACAAGATAAGGCAAAGGAAGTTCAAAAGGCTAATAGTGTGTCTTTCTGGGAAGAGTTCCAATTACAAGCACCTTGATTTCATTTTGATGTAGGTACTAAGTAGGAAAAAAATAGTCAAATTCAATCTACTGCAAGCCTACAGTATGAAAGTATGCTTTTCATTTTACACATCAAATTTCATATGATTACTTCATTTGCTTTTTCCATTTTTCACATTTCTACTGAAGCTATACAGCAAATATTTATTTTCATTATCCATTAACTATTGTTTATATTTTATTTAAAAGAAATTTCTCCAAAGCTGCAACACCTTACGATATTTAATTTACAGTCATATAAAAGTGATAAAGCAGCACATGAGAAGCTGTAACCAACAAATGATTGGCTTATTTGCTTGAGAAATGACTTGAATGATTAAGCTGATAATGAAAATTGCTGCAGCCAGTAAATGATTAATTGACTAATCACTTACCACTAATTTATACACTTGCACGCTTATTAGATTACTCTAAATTAGGCTTATTATAAGATGTCACAGAACCAGAACCAAGTCAAGTCAGTTTGGAAGGCACATATGTAATTTGCATGTAATTCATTATTGGAATACACCAGTCTCCTTCTCTGTGGCTCTGGTCTTTGCACTTGTTTAAAATATTGGCGAGCTATAGGATCCTATTCTAATGTTTAATGTATTTAAAGAGGCTCGAGGATATAAATGTGAGGGTGCAGACCCGGGTAAACATTGGAAAGCGTGACGTTTTCAAGATGCTCTGTTTGTTCTATTTAAAACTGCTTGTTTACATGTGTTTTTTGGCACCAGTGACACTGTTTGCTGTGCCTGTGTGTTCAACATCTCCTCTATCCATGTGTGATTTGTTGTATTCCTCACATATCCCCTGACACATCATATCTGTGAGAATGTCAATGCTGTTAAGATATATATATATATATATAAATATATGAATTGACTGGGTGTGCAAAGACATGCACCAAAACTGCAATATGCCTCATCATTTTTATTTCCCCCAAATTCTGTCATAAAATAAGAACATTTTATTTAGCTTTTTTTAAATTATCATTGTCTGAGACAGTACAGTCCAGATTCTCTTAAAACAAAATTGAATTCTCATTGTTTTTAGGTTTCCTACAGAACTTCAAATCTTTTTTTTGTTTTTGAATGAAGTCTTGTTTCCACACTGCCTAATTTTCCTCTTCAGTAAATTGGCCCTCCTCTGGTGCAGTCTGTGTGTCCCATTTAATTAAGGAGACTCTCTCTCTCTCTCTCTCTCTCTCACACACACACACACACACACACACACACACACACACACACACACACACACA
>JBBPCS010000590.1:204721-218906 GCA_037974645.1 Hollardia meadi
CACACACACACACACACACACACACACACACACACACACACACACACACACACACACACACACACACACACAGACGTCACACTCCTGAGTTGGGGCTTACTCTATTGGCTGGTCTTAACTGCTTTGTAGTATTTTTAGGCCTGTTATTCTGGGGCCTGTCCTGGCAGGCCACTGGGAGAGTATATAAGCCTCCCCCCTGCAACTGGGGACCACTGAGAACACACAGTGGAAACATCTCTGCCCGACACTCCAGCAAACATCCAGCAGGCATTTTAAATCCTCTCAGGGTGAGTAAAAGCCTCCGTGACTTTTAGGGATGTAGCGACAGTTAAACCTACCTAGACTTGGTTAATTTTACTTTTGTGGCTGCGACATAAATCTGACATCTTTCAGGAAATACAGGTGATGCTAAAATGCTGTACGATTTGTTTGGGCAAATAAGTGCTATTCATGATTTTATTTTAGCATTGGGTTTGGATTTGCTCCAAGATGAGGGGTGATACCTTGAGATATCCTCCGGGACCTTCCCTTTAGTCACACTCCAGGAAGGTCAGAGGTCAGGTCAGCTGCAGCGTAGTGCCCGGAGAGCTGATAGGACTTAAGGGCCTGCTGAAGGACACTTGAGCTGGGCAGAGACTTGCCAACACAAGGTTTAAGCCCGGGTCATCCGGTTGAAGGACAGTCAGTGTCTCCACTGTGCCAACCTGCTGCCCCTTCAAAAGAATAAGTCAGCTTTTGGCACATTACTAAATGTTCAGTCAAAATAGGTTAACTAACACATGTTGCACGCTTACAACCATCAATTTGCAGGTTCATCACATACATAGGAAGTTATAAGGTCACGCTAATCTGGTGAAGACTCTCTTGTCTGTGACAGTGACGGATGATTCCAACCTTTGCGTTCATTTGTGGTCATGAATAGACATGATATAATTGCCAATTCATCACTGTCTTACGCAGAATGTACTGTATAGAATATACCTTACTGCTTCACTCAGTGCAGCATGTAGAGCTATGGGTCTTTTGTGAAGGGTTCGCACAGCTGTCTCTTTTTAAGCTATGGAACAAAGTAGTGAAGCCCTACCTGCTCACAGGATTAAGAGCATTTGCTCAAAATAGCTCCAAGAAAATTGCTACTGTCTTTTGAATGGTATCTACCTTCTCTCTGTTCAGGACGCCATGCTTCCAGCATAATGTCAGCTAAAGTTGCAACTCAGAAGTTCTCCTTCCCCTTCTCCTCTGCTGCGCGCCTTTCTCAGCAAGACGAGCTGAGCCAGAAGGGATGCATCCAGGTGAAGGCCCTGACCCTTAATGACCTTCAGGAGAAACCAATCTTAAGCAAACCGAGCACTGTCGCAGTAATAGGAGCTCTGGTACATAATGAGAACCAGGCCCAGGAAAGTCCAAAGCTTCCTCCTGGGGGAGACACGGCTGCTGCCCAGGTCCTGGTCTGTGCCGAAGCCTCCCAGAGCGCCGCGCTCTCCAGGCAGAGCCTGTTTGAGAAACTGACGGTGGAAAGCGAAGATCAGCGTCCTGCGGCCAAGAGACAGCTGTCGTCCGAGAGTGCAGCCAGGACCATCACTGTGGTGAAGAAGAGCGCGGTGAGGAAGGAGGCCGAGGAACAGACGCACCTGAAACCGAAAACACATCTGGGACAGAGGGTGTCACCGTGCGCTGTGACGGCAGGGAAGAGGAGGCGTCGCAAAGACCTCTTCACCAGCTTTGAGGTGTTCCACAGAGTTGATTCACATGTCATCAGGACAGGAGCAGAGGTGACGACACTTTTACAGTACATCTTTGTAATACATAACATAGGAAATGCTTTCACATTTTTACTGTTTTAAGTGTAAATCTACCTGTCATTCACTTACTGATAAAAACTGTATCTTTAACGTAAACAGTGACTAACATCAGCCCATGCTTCACCTAATAAGCTACACAGCACTACCACAGTTCCAGCAGAGTAAAACAGAACCAAAGTGAACTGAGAACAACAAAAACAAAGCCACAACAGAGATGCCTCTTTGTGTTCCTGAGCTCTGCAGGAAAACCATAATAAATACCGAAGCGCTCAGGCAGCACTCGCATCCTTGAGCATGGATGCTAACCTGGTTTGTTCAATACACTGAATCACGTTGATAGACACTGGGGATTAGAATGATGCTGCAACATAAATGGATTTTATTTTTTTAAATGGCAATGTTTTACATGAAAGTTTTTTGATGCTGGCTGAATGTAAAAACACGAAGACTCTCATGAGAAAAAAACCCCAAAAACTATAAAAACCTATGTTACCCATCCATCCAGCTTGTCAAACTGTGATAATCGTTTGTGTGTGTTGCAGTTGAAGGAAAAGCGTGTGTATGATGTAAAGGTGATAGTACAGAACATTACAAAAGGAGCCAGGAATGAGCTGGAGAGGCTTCGTGCCATCTGGGTCTGGCTGTGCCACAACATCGGTGGGTATTTTAGTACATACTTGCATATAAAGCCTAGCATTCTGTAATATACAGTATATTACATTATAGGTAATCTATCCCTGTTTAAGTCTTATGTTTTGGAATAAATGCTGTTTTTATAGAGTATGATGTGAATGGGTACCTTGGCCACTCAGAGAAGCTGAGCTCCCCAGAGGAGGTGATAGCGGCCGGTCGGGGTGTGTGCTGCGGCTACTCCAACCTCTGTACAGAGATGTGCAGGTAAACACGACAAAAATAAAACCTTTTAATAAATTACACAATGGAGTGAAAGGCTTTTTTGTGAGTTACAGAGTCTGGTGTAGAGGATTTATATCCTGTATCAGAAAATGTTTCTTAGATTATAGCCACAACAATTTGTAAAGACTTTTGTTTAATCTCTTTTATGACAAATCACATATACTTTACATTACCTGTGACCATTAGCCAAATGTTACATGTGAACAGTGCAATTCCAGGCAGTTCTATTTTATTGCAACATTTCAAGTTGCAAGGATTTGTGGAGTCAATTAAAACTGGATTAATTGATGTTTTTGGCTACTTGGAGGCTCTGTTTCAAGCAACAGTTAACATCCAACATCTGGCTCTTAAGCTGCTAATTGCTCCAGTAAAATGTGCAACTTTGTTCACCAACTAGTTGCTTTGTCTCTCTGCTGTTGGGTGTTGGGCAGCAAGTGTACAGTGGATTGTTGAGAACTTTTTTGCAGGAAACAACTGCGAACTGCAGAGGAAATAAGGTTGATGAATTTCGATCCAATGAAGAAAAAAAAAGAAAAAACGCTCTGTGGATGTGAGGGGAACTGTAGTGGAAATTGTGGGTTTGTCATCTACAGCATGTGTTAGCCACTGTGAGGGACCCCTTCCATATTACACATAGCTAATGGATCCACTATAAAAACATTGAATAGAGCACCTCTATTGTTCAAATGGCTCATTATAACGAACTGAAACCAAAAGTTACACGGAAAAAAAACTTCTGACACCGCTTATATTACTGTGCTGTTGTGCCTCATTGAGATTTTCAGATTGTCTTTCAAGAGAAACACACTGAAAGACTAAAAATACAACTACATTAAAAAACAGAAAATTATTCCATTTTGATAGATAGTTTCACAATATTCCATCCAGTCATTCAGTATTGTGTTGCATTCTGCATCCTTGATCCCTTTGGAGTTCAAGGCAGTGACCATGATCTGTTTGGTTTGTGTTTACAGAGAGGTGGGCATTGAGTGCCAAGAAGTGCCAGGCCACAGTAAGGGCATTGGGTACCGCCAGGGCCAGAGCCTCAAGCATGTGAAATCTGATCACCTGTGGAATGCTGTGCTTCTGGGAGGACAGTGGTTCCTATTGGACGCCTGTTGGGGAGCAGGACGAGTAGATATGGAACATGAAAGCTTCGTCAAAAGGTTTTAAAAGGGACGAGGGACTAAAGATCGATTCTGCCTCATTCAACATTCTGTGGTGATGTTGTTGTAGACAAGTTTGAATTGACTCTTGTTTATTTTCATACACCCGAAACCAGCAGCGAGTTTAGTCTCAAACCAGTCTGCTGTCTCAATCTGTTGCCTCCAAGGTTCGATGATTTCTATTTCCTCACGGACCCAGAGGAGTTCATAGATTCGCACTTCCCCGATGAGGAGAAATGGCAGCTCCTGGACATGCCCATCACCCTGGAGGAGTTTGAGTGGAGGGTCTTTAAGACCTCAGCCTTCTTCACCATGGGGCTCAGGCTGATTCAGCCTCATCACTCTCACATTGTGACAGGTCCGCCCTTAGTGGGTCCTAACGTATTAATCATCCTGTTTTTACAGTATTTTATTCCCTTAAAAAACATTTGAAATGAGACTATTTGCATATTATTGTGTTTTTGTCCAAAAATGAAAGTATTTGCTTCTTTAATATTAATTTAGGAAATTACATTTGAATTTTGCCAACCAACATCTGTTTTTCCAACGAAAGAGAAATGGTCTTAAATATTCTTTAAAATAAATCTGCTTCTGATTTCCTCCCCAGACGATGGCGAGGCAAACGTGTCCCTCGGCTTCTCCAGGCCGGTAACCTTTACCTATGAGATCACACAGCACCAGGACCTTCTCCACTGTGGAGCGTCAGAGCAAAAAGAGTCCTGCAACTCCTCCCATGGTCTCCTAACAGTCTGCCATCGGAGCATGAAGCTACAGCTCCTGCCGCCGGCAAGTGGCGTGTATGACGTGAAGGTGTTTGCCAGACCTGAATCGGCCACCACGCCTCTGATTTGGGTCTGCTCCTACACAGTCGAGTGTCCTAAACCCAGGGCCATGGAGGAGATTCCAGAGAACCCCTTCTTGTCATGGGGCCTGCAGCCTGTTGCAGGATCTCTGGGCGTGGCTGGCAGCAGCCAGGGCAGCGAGGTTGCTGAGGTGGAGGAAGGCGTCTTTGAATTGGCGCTGAAGACGTCCAGGCCTCTAATGGTGCTGTGTGAACTGGTCCACCCAGAGCTGGAAGCTGCCGTAGCCAAGCGGTGCCTGGCTACTCAGATTCAACCGAGCACCCTGACCTGCCACGTCCTGTGCCCCTTGCGTGGCTTCTACCGCCTCTCAGTGTTTGTGCGAGACTATGAAAAAACAGAAGTCAAGTTCCAGAATGCTGCAAACTTCCTGTTGCACTGCAAAGGGAAGATGATCAGTCTGGATGAGCTCTTCCCTCCTAACCTGGGCTCGGCATGCGGGCCGGGGACCCGTACGTCAGAGGCGGGGCTGTCCAAATTCAGCCACACGACAGCGTTGGTGAGTACCCAGCAAGGCAAGTGTAACATCACCTTTCACAACCAGCAGGACCTTGAGCTTCATACTGTGCTCAGCAGAGAGAACAAAACAGCAGCCATCCCTCTTTCACGCCAGCTCTTCTGCACATACACAGACAGCAAGGTGACAGTGAGCGTCAGCCTACCTGATACTGGGCTGTACCGGCTGGGCCTGTATGCTAGGCTCACCCCTGGTGGAGATTTCAACCCCATGTGTGACTTTGTTTTGAGGAACAGCTGTGATCAGCCGGGGCCTCCGTTCCCCTGTGTCTACTCAGCCTGGAGGAAAGGCTGCGTGCTCTTTGAGCCTCGCGTGGGCCTGCTGGAGCCCCTCTCATGGGTCCGCTTCAGGGTGCGGGTCCCTGGCGCCCAGAGGGTGAGCGTGATTGGAGAGACACGAACTGATCTGAAAATGAACAAGAGCAGAGTCTGGGAGGGCGAAGTTTTCAGTGGAAACGGTCTCCAACAATTGAAAATGGCCGCCGCATTGGGGGAGTCCAGTGACATGGCTGTTTTGTTGACCTTTGACATCAAGCAGTTGGAGAGAGAAGTGTGAAATCAAAAGGCAGAGACCAGATGGATAGTTTCCTGAATATACAGCAGCTGTCCAATGAAGTTACTGATACAGACTGGGGTTGAAAATATTTGCAAATAATCCAAACTGTGAGCCATAATCTTTCAGGTTTAACTGCATCAACATATTACAGATGTAGCCAGGTTATTGCCAGACATAATAAGGTGTATAAAATGTAATTTTAAATATGTTCCTGTGAATGTGTAAACTCTTTAGCAATGAAAACGCAATACCTGAATTGCCTGGCAATTTTTTTAAGTTGATCTTTGATCCAGGTGATATTCAGAATGAAAAAAAAGCTTTCAGGGGTGAAAATTGGTGCTCAGCTTTGGTGCTCAGCCATGATATCAAACTCATCACGAGTGCATTTGTGCATTACTATTATAAGAAGTAAACCTGCTTTATGAAATGATGGTTGTAAAAAGATGTGAAATAAAAATAAACTGTGAAAATATCTCAATCTGGAGGACTTTTTTTCAACAGGCAAGGTTGCGTTATAATGGTTATAATGTTTGGATTTGGAGGATGTAGTTTGTGGTGCTTTCAAACTGTATTGAATTATACAGAGAAGTCTTTCTGTTATTTAGCCTTCTGTCATTTTATCGATGGGATGAACAAAATAATAGAAACACCTCAGTTTAATGCAATAAAATCTATTCATCAACATTTAGTTAGTTAGGGGATTTAGATAGGGGTACACAATAAACAGCCACTGAGTGTTGTTATGGTTAACAACGTGAATTCAAACTCAGTCAAACCGAGGGCACAGTTGAAGTTGGGATCAAGGCTGGTGAGCCTCCTTTTCCATCTCACCAGAACGTCGCCTCAATACATTTGGTTTAAAAGAAAAACACAATCCCACTCAATTAAAGTGAACAAATCCAGCACTGTACAGTTCACTATTGTTGCAGTGACCTGGGCCCACTCAGCAGGCTTTGGCAGACGCCAGTGACAGTGATGGGTGTTTACATGTGGCTGTCATAAGAGCCCACAAATAGCCTCAGCTCACTGCCCTCAGTAAAAGTACAACAATAGTGGGACGGGGAGAAGAAAAAGGGCGGTTAATGGTGGAAGCGATATGGTAAGAGTGTGTTTAAGTGTGCTAAGTGTATCTGGGCGGGGGTCTTGCCTTGAGTCGCTGGGGAGAAATTGGCGGCGCTGTGGTGGCAGGAGAGAGGCGAGGAAACGCTGATGTCAGAGGTTAGCCATGTGGAGGACTGTATCTGCCTGGCAACAATACAAGGACACACACAGGCTCTATCTTCCTTTCTTTAAAAAACACCCACACACGCACGCACACACAAGCATGAGGAAATGGAGTGCTAAAACTGTGTTATGTAGGGCAGGATTCCTCACATTCTCTCAGCACTATTTCAGCTGCCATTTCTTTTTAACGAAGTGTGTGAATAGCCGAGCCACAGAACACACACACACACATGCACACGCACGCACACGCACACTCTGCAGACAGTTTATGTTTAGTCTAGCTCTCCCCATCCCAGTAACAGGGAGCTCACCGCCTCAGTTGGTGCTGATACAGGGTTAAGATGCACAGAGCGAATCCATGTTGTCTCACCAAAAGACAAATCCAGAGCAATGCTGAACTGGTTGCATGTGTGACTGCTGACATGAGAGAAAAACAGATATCACGCAACCAAAGCACAGCAACAGAGTCTAGACCTTATGAATTAATAAGTGCTGCATCAAGTAATAAAGAAGAGAGAAGATTGATCAACCATATAAATATTTAATGGATTACGTGGTGCAATAAAAACAACAATTAGATTATAAAAGCATCAGTCACAGGAAAAAAACAGAAGTTACAGTAGTTTTGTGCAAATGCAATTCAGTTTTGCTCACATCTTGTGAACACCCTCAAAAGTAAATGTGGAGTTCAGTTTGGCACTTTTGAAGTTGCTTTTTTGTTTTTGCTTCTCATTACAATAGAGACAATAAGTTATTTAAATAAGTTAATTTTTTAAAATCATTTTACTTTGGACGGCCTGTAGATGGCAGACAAGAAACAAGCCCTTTGCTTCTTTTCCCCCATATCCAATTCTGCCATCGTGACATCAAACACCTCCCAACTTGAATCGTTTCTGTTCCTCGACACGAATGACAGCCCGTATGTGGCTACAGACAGAAGATATTAACCACAATTTCACCCCATCTTCTTCAATAACACTTGGGCTCGATAGGACAAATATGTAATCTCAGGTATGGAAATAGTAAGTGGACCTGAGCAAATTCCTCTCGCTCTCAGTGAGAACTGTGGGGTGAAGAGCCTGTGATTCCCTTCTAACCTCGGTGGAACAGAACAGCCCAAACAATTAGCATCAACCGTCCCCTGAGGCCTGAGAAATATTTGGACAGTTAAAAATCTATTTCAAAGCCGCCTTTCTCCAATAAGCACAAAAATACCATTAAAAATATCCACTTCTTCAAGAAGTGCACACATTCCACACTGTTGGCCCTTCTGAATATTGGAGACAATTTTCAAAACTAGAAAAGAACAAAAAAAAAAACACATTGCAGTGCAAGAACATCACATTTAACCCCCCCTCCCCCCCTCTTTATATAAAACCAATTTAACACCAAACTTTGTTTTTGTCCTATAACTTCAGCTACAAAACGGCTAGCCTCCACATACAGGATGAAGACACCAGGGTGCTCAGTCTGCCAGAGGACCGTGTAGGAGTCACACTGAGAGGCTTGTGGAGGGCTCTTTGGGCCCCCGATGTGCAATAAGTAGGGGTCACCCATCTTTAGTCACAAACTCAATCCAATTTTTTTTTTTTTTGTCCACACTCTGACACAAAACTTCAGGGTTTTGTATCCCAACTACAGCTGGGCATAACAAGTAATGATAAACACGTCTATTTCCCATTATTTTATATATTATTAATTTTAAAAGGAACATGGACAAAAGTGCAGCTTTTCTTCTAGTGTATGTGCATTTTCATTAATTAATAATAATAAAAAAAAAAGAATTTAATCTGTTACTCGTGTAATAAACTAAAATAAGCAACAAAGAAACCTGCCACTGTGAACATAAGTCAATTTGAAGTATCAGAACTGTACTTGCAGTGGTACCCAGCTTGTATTCTAACATCTTTTTTGGTTCGTTTGCAAGAATACCTGAATGGTCCTGAGCCCTCCAGTGCCAACCCCCGTGCGACCTCGCCTACTTTACCCTCTGTCTCAGTAAAAACACATTGCTTGAAAGAACGACTCCATGGATTCCTTTCACCAACACTGTTGAAGGACGGATCCTCGCCTGACAACACCTCCTCTCCCTGTGACAGGGAGAGTGATGGAGCTCTGAATGCAGCTTTAATCTCTGCTTTTCTTAGCCATAGCCAAGGCACTGCTGGATCAGAGAAACCTGACATCTCACAACCCATCAGATTCTCTTCCAGTTTTGATTTCTACAAAAAAGAAAAAAAAAAATTTGCATCTGCTTTTTGTAGCTTGTGCGTGATGAGACGTTTTGCTTGCATCTAGAGCGTTCAATTCGCTGTCTTACAAAAATACTATTATTCGTTTTCGAGGTAATTCAAATTCTTAGCAGATATGTAAAATAAATGTGATTATTTTCTCTTTGTTGTACCAGTTTGGTGAAAGGCAATTTTGTCAGAATATATGTGGTATAATATTCACATGACATCTCATCCCATGCAAAATAGTGTGGACGTACTTAGTAGAAGTATTCGTATATACAGCATGTGTGTGTTAGTGGAAATTTGATTTTAATATCGCAAACATCTTACATAACCCTCAACTCTTTAAGGACTGCCTTTTTATCTCTCGGCCAATTATGGTTTCAGTTTCTCTGCTCTTTGATTTGTGTAGCAGGTTTCAAAGTTGTGGCACCTTCAGTCTCCCATACATCAGCCTCACAACTATTTCATTGTCAATCAAGGTAACTCTCTGCAGTATTATGTAACTACAGAACGACGGCAACTGTTGCTCGAAACAGACGGCTTTGAGTGCATCTCTGAAGCGCTGAACAGAGGATCCAGCTTAAACAAGAGTTGTCATTTTAAGGATTTATGTTACATATTATCCTGCTCTACTTTAAAAAAAAAAAAAAGCACTGTAATCTGTTTGTTCTATCAGTCATTTGTAAGCAGAGGTAATGCTTTTTTCATTTTGCATTTCATTTTGCGACAAAACCCTTTCATTTGTCGTTTAAGATCCTTTCTGGTATTATGTGAACAACAATCACTCAAAGCCAGAACCCAGCAGACCACAGGGTACACGCTGTGACAGCAGCTCGTTTGTTTGCTCAGCTTTGTCCTTAAAGAGCTATTTGAGGGTACTGTAAGTGGAATATATAAAAACACACAAGGTACAATTGCACTTCTTTTATACAGTAAAAGAGGACTGTAAGAGAGGGGTTCATGGAATGAGTTGGGGCGAGCTCCTCCTCTCCATGTGAACCCCTCTTTTGCTGGCTGGAACATGCCAGGGTAATACGTGTTAGAGGCATACTTCATTGCTATGTTATTTGCTAGGCATTGTATTGTTCATCTAAAAGACAGTGGCACATCTAGCATTAAGATGGTATGGCTTGTTCAGATCAATCCGGACTCAACTGACTGGACGGATGGGGCCAGCAGTGTCAGATTGAGTTCAGCCTCAGGATGATTTGAATCTGCACAGATACTCATGCGTCATCTGAGGGAAAATAACTCGCCAACACTGTTATCGCTCTCCGTTTGTCTGCCAGCTGAAAACAGAATTCTTTCAATTTTACTGGCTGTTGACAGACATCGTCACCGCTGATCGTCTAGAAATATCTGTACCTACAACACTAAACAAGCATTCACCTCACCAGCGAGCATTCCCCCCTCTGCGAAGGAATTAGGCCACGGACTTAAAATTCGCTCTTCGCAGAAACAGAACCTTCATCTCTTATCCGACATAATAAAAATCTCATCACATCTCATCACTGAGTACAAGTGCTTTTTGGTAGTGTTTGAAGTGTACAGAGGCTAATGTAAGATATCGTACCATCGTAGTAGCAGCAGTATTTGCACACGTCTGTGTGTATGCAATCGTTTCTTTGTCAGGATCAATTCACTTGAGACAAACCTTGTGCCCCTTGTCCCAAAGATTTTTAGTTAGTCTGCATGGTACACTGCTGACCCCATAATGAATGAAAGCCATCAAATCTCTAGAGATTCTAGCAGGGTTCCTACACATTTTCAACTTCTAAATTCCACGTATTTAGCACAATTGTATTTTGAAATGCTTGTTTGTCAGATATAAGTGACTCTTACATTACCCAAATATGCAGCTGTACAAATGACAAAAATTGCTGACAGCTTAACAAACACATTTTCTTTGAAGTTCTACAACTTCAAAACCTGCGTAGGAACCCTGATAAAAAGGAAGACATGCATAGAACATTAGTGTGATACACTATCGCAGAGCAAACAGTAACATAACTACCCATTGAAACAGGATATAAAGTCTGATTCTCTGCAACATTACACCACTAATACAAAGCCTTACACTGTTCACTAAAGGCTCTATTCATGTTTACCCATACCTAACCAGACAGTACACTGAATCAAGGTTTTCCAAGATTCTATCATTTTGCCCTGTCCTGCCCAAAAGATTATTTTTTTAAAAACACAAACAAAAGACATTGGAATGTTCACATTTATAACAATTGTAACAACTGAACATTTTGACCAAAATGGTGAATGAGTGATCCACACCTGGCTGCAGTCAGCAGCTCGACTTTGTGTGTCTACCTGTTTTCTCACTGTTAACTAGCAGCATTATAATAACCAGAGTACAGTGATTTACAGAAAGGTTTCTGGTGGACACGTAACCTCGGTGATTCAATGTGTGTCTTCATGGCCTCCGCTGTTTTGCAACTACAACACAACTGGCTGCAGGGACTGAAGTCTGCTTCATTGCACGTTCATTAGATTCACTTTAGGAGTCTTAAAATAAAGTACTGGGATGGCGATTAGCTATGTGATTAATGGCATCATTCATCAGTTGTCTGCAGCCAACAGGCTGTCCGATGTTTACAGCTCTATGGCCAAGCGCTCCCTCTGCTGCAGCGTGGCACGCAGACAAGATAACAGGTGGGCCACGGATTGGGTGACAACAGAGGAGGAGCGATTCTTGAGAAACCCCACCAGGGAGCCCACCAGAATCACACGGCTATCCATGCCTGTCCAGAAATAGAGGCATTAATTTGCCAACTGTGATAAACAGAAAAGCGCAAGCTGTAGGCGTGTGCGGTTGGAAATTCCCTTCAATTGTGAGTCTCAAAGCTTGCAGGCTTAGTGGCGTAATCACATTGGTTTATAGATGGAGTCTTGTGTTGCGTTATGTTTCAGATTCATCTGCAGTTGTGAGTAACTCTCCTCTCTTGACAAACATGTCTTCATTTGAAGTAACACAAGTGACCACATCAGTTTGCCACTTTCTTTTGATAAATGTGATACGTAACTCAGCGAAGTGATAACTGTACAGTTAGTGGTGTTGCAGACGGAAAGGCAAACGGCCATACCGTGATGTAAAACGCGCACTCGACATTTTTATGCCACCAAATTAGGAAAGAAAGTGACATCGTACATAGATAATGAGTGGACAGCAGCCGTATCGGCAGATGCATATGGTGTGAACACACATTGACCATTCTAGTGGAGTGTTCGGTACATAACCCCTGTGCCCTCCCCGTCCCTCCCACAGTGGTTCCCTTAAGAGTTAAAGAAGACAGATGGAGGGAAGTGAACATACACACAGATTCTATCATGGATCAAACAGGTCAGGCTGTTCCTGCAGTTCCAGCTGACGGTTGAACAGCTCGATCTCTTTGTTGGCCTCGGTGATGTACTCTTTAATAAACTCTTCCATGTCTGCAGTAACAGCAATGTAAGGGAAACAGCAGCCCATCACCACACTACAGCTGGGTATCCTTTAAAAAAAATTACAATACCTGTACCAACACCAGTACCCTGTGTCAAATACACTGTGTTCAATTTCACACCACAGACTGCGTGGGTTGTAGCTGCTGTGGCGGTGGGCCAATCACACGTTGTATTAAATGGAAGAACGGTTGCAATGTAATTGAATGTAGGAATCATTTGACTGGAGATGTTTCGATACTACTCGGTACTGGGTTGTTTAGGTCGATACCTTAAAGGTATTGAGTGCCGATATGCAGCCCTACACCACTCACAATAATACGTATGCAAGCAAAGCAGCATTAATGATTCATGATCACTGCTTTCGTTGGGTTAAAAAGATCTTTTCTATATTTATATTTAGCTATATGTAGTCAATTAAACTGTACATATTTTCTATGACTTATCAAACACAGAGTATGATTTTTATGACCTCAACAGACTCACATAAACTGTATGTACAACAGGTACGTTTTTGTTAAACAACTGATACAAAAGTACCGGTTTCTTTTTTTAGTCTTTGAAATCTGAAAACTCTCCAGTACAATATTTCAACTCTGATATTCTACCAAAGACAATAACCACTATGAAAAGGATACTGGGATGGAGGTTCCTTTTTTCTCCAAAGATGTCAACATATTGATAACCGTTGTAGAAGTAGCCTGGTGGTAGTGGATCCAGGTGCCTGTTGATCTAAACAGAAACATATCAAGTTCACTCAAGGTTACTGACTGAAAAGGCTCTCATCAATAAAAGTTTCAGACTCAGCGCAAGCTCTCTTAGAAGATAAGGAAAATCTCTAAACTAACAAAAAGGTATCAGACCACCAAGAGATCATTGGCAAATGTCTGGTGAGGTTTGTATCTAACATTTAAGATTTCAAACTCCCTTTTGCTCTTGCTGTGGCATTTATTGACAACAAACGCCTGTGGAGTTTTCTTGTGAGCAAACACAGTTATGTTTTCATTCATTGTCACAGAACATGTATCACTATATCCCTGGGGTCTACAAATGTGTTGCAAGCATTTCATTTCCCACATCTGCAAAGCAACTTTTTTTGGGGAATATTTTGAATACCTGCATTATTTACATCTACATAAGTTAGAGGTCTTCTTCTTCTCCGTCTTTTGCTGACACACTGATTTATTACAGCCATCAAGCACGAAACCATCAGCAGGGCAGTGCATATGTGCATTGCATGCATGCTAGTAATTTAATATAGGCACAAACAAAGCAGGTGCTAGCTCATAAAAACATTGCTCTAAGTCGACGCCGCGGGGTAGCTTTATGGAGTTGTGTCCACACAAAATTCCACCACGGGTAAAAATAAAATGCCATTATCATTAGCGTTTGAGTCGCCCTGACGTGGCTTCCTTTGACCTGTGCCTGTGTGTATTGTGTCTCTGATTGTATGAGC
>JBBPCS010000592.1:0-26091 GCA_037974645.1 Hollardia meadi
AGAGAGAGAGAGAGAGAGAGAGAGAGAGAGAGAGAGAGAGAGAGAGAGAGAGAGAGAGAGAGAGAGAGAGAATACACGCCCAGTTAACCGTGCAACAACTGTAAGTGAATGGAGTCTATTTGAACTCATAAAGGCTATTTAAATAGTGTGTATATTTATATAGTGTCCCAAGTTCACTGCATCGTCGCATGCCATGTTTAAATGTAGGCCTAACAGAAATCTGAATTATTAGTCTAGACAGGCCAATTATTTAAGAGTAGCGGATTCCAAAGTAAAAGACAGGCCTACTTTAAAAGAAATTAATCTTAAGGCTGCAGTATTTTTTTCATGTTTCTTCTGTGTTTATATAATTTAAACTTAGTTAGTTTAGTAATAATAATAATAATTATTATTATTATTATTAGTAGTAGTAGTAGTAGTAGTAGTAGTAGTAGTAGTAGTAGTAGTAGTGTTCATATATTGTTAGTATTATTGCTACAGAGGAACTTCATGCATCATCGACTGTTTTCCAGCCGGTTACTTTGAAATGGGGCACAGGAGTAGCTCGCCGGATGTTGATAGTCTCACACGTTGCTGTTCAAAATCGAAGGCAAATTCATATCGATGTAGCTTGTGGACAATTCAACAAAACCTCACAGTTTCACATCAGGATGTCGGCGTCGTTGATCAGGAGAGGACTGGGGCTGCTGAGCGATGATATTAAAGGTCAGTCTTACTCTTACCCTTCTCGCTAGCTAAATTACACCTGGCTAACATTAGCATTGGAAATCAGCGCCTTCTTACACTCGCCGATCAATGCCACGTTAGTGCTTTTGAGTGCTGTTTCATCGTTATTGTGTGGTTATAACCGACGTAGGTAGCCATATTTGACCACTGTTTGTGTCTTAAAAAATACTACTTAATTCTCATTTAGCTCTATTAGGGCAGTAGCCGTCATCTCTCGTTATGACTGTTTTCTGTTTGTCCAGATGCCAGTAAAGTGAAGAAGAAGAAGCAGCAGCAGCAGACACCCAACTCGGCCACAGTGATGGAGCTAGTGAGCACGAAGCGGCAGGGAGTCACCAAGCAGGTCAAGCGGCTGCAGGGTCGCCTGGGTCACGGCAAGAGCAAAGCTACAGTCAAAGACAAGAGGATCAAGTCTGCAGTGGGTCAGTCTGCTCCTTTATCCTGTACAGCAGTCTTAAGAGGAATAACATCCTCAAGTAGAATTCACATGTGTTATTTCAGCAATGGTGCAGCCTGGGTTTATTGAATAAGGAGATATTGACCATACTGTCCAAAAAATCAACTGAATAGACCATGTTTAGGGTGGATTTTTGCTGCATTAAAAAAAACTGCCATCATGTAGATGATAGAATAGAGGTTGCTGTGTCTAATAATGCTAAGTGTACATCAGAACAACTAGGTGGCTAAGCAGAATTGCAACGAAATCTGGGCTGACTGTTCTGCCCCAATCACCTTCTCTTTTATGTGTACAATAAAAGAAAATAAAACATTGCCATAACTTCAGCACAGCATTGGTTTTATGTGGTGGTTTTATTACATCTATTGTGCCTTCTTGCTCTAAACTTTCTCTTATTCTTTGGTGCTCATTGTAGAGGAGTTCAGGAAGAAGCAGAGGAAGAGCCACATGAGTGCTAACCTCCAGTATTTTATGGAAACTGGCTACAAAGCAACATATTCTGACACTTTGAAGGTAAAAAAAAAAAGACAGAGATCACTCACCTGTTACAGCATGAATGACCATATGCATGAATATGAGCAATTGCAATACATTACTTTTAAAGAAGTGTCCTTTTTTAGATCAAATTGTTAAGTACAATTAAAGGAGGATCTCAAGAGGAAATCTCAATTTTTTACTTATCAGATCTTGAAAACTATGTCAGTTGGTAATAATTCATTTGTGAATGATTTGCTTTTTCTTTCCTTTTACTTGACATTTGCTTCCGGTTCTCTCTATTGTCTCAATATTCAAGTGAGTTCATCATCCAGTGTTTACTTGCTGTCTGTCTCACTTAGATCCTCAGCCACAATTCAGGGAGACAGTCCAGGAATCACCCGGACCGACCTGCCAAGAAGGCCAAGGAGCCGGAGTCTTTGTTCACAGAGGAGGAGTTCCAGCAGTTCCAGAAAGAGTACTTTGGCAGGACTGTCGAGGAGAAGAAATAAAGCGCACCAAAACACAAAGACACTGCAGCCACAGTGGAAACGCCAGGTCTGCGTTTTTGTCGATCATAGTGGATTTCTGGGCCAGGTTATGTTGTGGACATTGGTTCTGTTTCACATGTCTCCACAATGGAAAAAGAAAACCAGTTGAAGTGTTTTTGAGTTGAATTTGTGCTGATGTTATGACCCATACTGTCACATACAGGGAACATGTGATGCACAGTGTCCATAGTCCATTCTGAAAATGTAAGTGTAACCTCACTACTTTATGAGTTAACATTTGAAAACTTTTCATCTGAAGATGACTCGTGACTAGTCATTAATCACTCGTCATTTAATGAGACAAAATGCAACTTATTTAAATGATCTATACCTGATATGGTCGTGAAACCCATCATATGCATCATATTTCACCTCATTTGAGTCGCCTCATTTTTACATATTGAATATGGAATCTACATTAAATTTGTCAAGAAAAGACACATTTTTTAAAACTGAAATGGTAAACTTCTTCGTATTCTGAGTCTTCTTTATATTGCTCTGGTGTTGTCCTCCAGTCACAACTTCCACCAGGAGATATCCCAGTTTGTACTAGAATTTAAGTGAATTAAGACAGTTTTGCTATTGCTTTCAATATCAAGAATCTCTGGTTGATTTTGTTTTTATTTTGGATGTAACAGCAATAAATGTACATGCATATGTAATTTCAAAGTTTGTTAAACTTTGTATGAGTTTAGCCACGATCACAGCCTTCTAGAAAAAACAGTTTAACTATTAAATCACGTGTGAAAATTCAATCCTGTTGAAAAGTGTTGAAAATTAAAAAAAAGAAGTTTAAGTTATCCCTCGCTCCATCATGTATCGGAGCTAAGGCTTTAAGCCCGTCCATTACATCACCAAGATGAAGCGCGTGGACCATTAACATACACCGATCAGCCACAACATTAAAACCACTGAGAGATGAAGTGAATGACATTAATCATGGTTACAGTACAATGTTCTAGTGTTAAACCCAGGGTCGTGGTATTCATGTGGATGTTCTTTGACCCATAAAACCCTCCAAAACATTGTTTCAGACAAAGTAAACCCCCTCATGCCAACAGTACTCCCCTATAGCACCCATAGATCAATTAGATTTGGATCTGGGGCATTTTGAGGCCAGGTGGACCCCTTAAGCTCTTTGTCACGTTCCTCAGGCTGTTCCTGAGCAGTTTTTGTGGTGTGGCAGCACTCATTGTCCTGTTGGGGGACCAATGTCATCGGGGTGTGCCGATGCCATGGGGGGTGTGCTTGATCTGCAAGGGTGTTTGGGCAGATGGGTTGTGTCAATTGGCATTCACATGAATGTCAGGATCCAGGGTTTCCCAGCAGAACATTGTACTGTAGCGAGATGATCAATGTTATTAATTTCAACACTCAGTGGTTTTAATGTTGTGGCTGATCAGTGTATATGAAGATGGACGACACGTGTCCACTTCCTTCCACTGGACAAAAATAAAGCCACTTACTACGACTCTTAAGTCCAGTCTTTTTCAAAAATTTAAATATAGCCCTATACCCCATGCACTGAGTTCAAGTGTTGTAATTATTTTATTTCAAGTTTAATGTGATCATTTTCCAGCCTGTGTCGTTGCATCATTGAAAGGGTTCGCAATTTTGAAAGACCCGCTAAGCCTCGTGCGCATTGGATTGGATTGACTTCAGGCGCACCAAGGATACACAAGCAGCATCCTTGAAAATTTTCTGTGTCTTTGGAGGGTCCTGGACATTGGAACAGTCCTCCGGCTGCATTTGATGACGTACGTAGCTGTTTTGAGGATCCTTCCTTAACATTGAGAAACACCCTAGATATCCCAATACCAGCGCTGCTATCTTGCATGGTGAGTCTGCGCAGTATTGATCGGGCAGTGGAACCATGGTATCAAGTTCCCGCCCAAACACCCATCCAATCACAAGCAGGCCTAGCTGTCAATCATGACATCATACCCCCTTTTATAGCATCAAATAACTAATTAAAGCCAAACTGATCAGAAAAAAATTACACTTGAACGTACTGATGTATGCTCAAGTGTTCATTTATTCTGACAAGAACTACCTAAAATGACAGAAACCATCTTTGGTAGAAATTTATTTGATGTGTACCTTGAGTTTTTAAGTGGACTTCCAGCTACCAGGGGTTGATCATAAAACATTTCTACTTTTGCGCCCCACTAGTGGTAGTATCAAAAACACACTCTGGCAAACAGGATAACCAGCATCAGTTTCCACCACGATTGTTTCATTTCTCTAAAAGCCATCGGGATCATCAAAATAAAAAGAAAAAATCTTAACACAGTAGCTTTAACTTTTTTTTTTACTGTTTTAATTTACCATCATGTGTTTAAAGGTGTAATGTATAAGATATTTGATTGCTAAGTCTCATTCCCAGGTCGCCCGACTCTTTGGGTTTGTCTGGTAGGTCAGCCTGACCTACCAACCCAAAATGCAGTATTTGACGACCTGGGAATGAGACTCAACATCTTACCAATTGCTCCTTTAAAGCTTCTGTTTAAAAAGATTATGAATTTTGTTCTTCGCTGTGATTGTCACTCAGGACAGGAAGAAAATCGAAAAGACATTCCAGGATTACAAGCACCTCATAGTGGATATTCAGAATTGTTTGAAGTTCATCACTGCGCGCAGCTAATGCAGCATGATCTGTCCGTCCTAAGTGAAGCCAGGATGGATTCAGTGGAATAGCCAGGGTGGTACAGCTAGCCCCTACATGAGAAGAAAGTGCCAGGGCCATTGAGACTAACTGTAAGGCATCAGGGCTGATGCAAGCCTTCGCCCTTGAAATTGATATCCATTTCACACAGGGAAAGGATGGTCAGAAGCTGAAGAAAGGCCATGAGTCAAAGTTAGTGAAGAAAATCCACACTCTTGCAGAGAATCTCAATAAGGCTTTGGATGAATGCAAATGAAATACTTTTTTCAGTAAGAATTGTTCTGGAGAATAAATGTGTAAATGGGTGTAAATTGCCTGATTTCATCTTCATACTTGTATGTTTTATTTATTTTTTTCAGATATTTACATATCTTTTATATTAAGGTTATTGTATGACAATGTGGTGTTTGTTAAAAAGTAAGTGATAAATGTAAACACGGAACAAACCTCTCTTGAACTAGGCTAGGGATTACAGAGCTATATATACACTGATTATCCCAAATTGTGTGAATTAGCATAAATTGGAAGGTTACAGTTGAAGCAGAAATGCTGATGTTTTTTTCCTCTTAGCCCATTCACCTTCTGGTGGGCACCTTTCACCCTGTGAGGGTGAAAGGTGCAGGTAGAAAACAGGGTGAAAATAAAAAATAAATATGATTATTTAAAAAAAAAAATCACTGGTGGGCACCCTTTCTCGTTTTCTGTCTTGGGGTAACAAAAGAGCAAATAACTGCTCTTGTATGCGCACTGAAAGTGAGGAGTTTGATGCGCACTGTACAATGTCCTAAAATGTCTTAATTAAACGAGTGAAATGCATTTTAATAAGTGCAGCTAACCACCAGGGGGCAGTCCAGTTCTCACCCTATTGAACCACATAGTCAGGTTCATGAAGTTCAACCAACAGCTGCATGTGACGTAGACGTGAAAAATAGCCTCATAGCCTAAGAATACAATGGACTGGTTGCAATAGCAGACATTTTGACTATGCGGAGTGTACTGTGAATTTCCAGCAATGACATAATGTCGCCGTGCAACTAGTCCCATGAGCTATGGTGCAGGAACAACCCGCAAAAAGGGCAAAGAAAGGTTCACCAACATTTCATCAACGATATGATTTTAAAATACCCTATGAATACATTTCAAAATCCTTTATATTTTTTGTGTAACATTGATGCAGGAATTAAAAAAGTAAAACAGGCTGAATTCAACTGTTTTGACCATATTTAATTTGAGATATGATTCTAAAATAACGGCATCGTTATAGTACTGATCTAAATTAAAAAACATATTTTTCTATCTGCTGGAAAAAGTATCTTGAAGTATGCATTATGTAATGATTGTTGTATGTCTCCTCGTCCGTCGCTGACATTTTGGTCAGTGTTTACATTTTGCATTTGACCTACATTTGACGGAGGTAATCGTGTTTAAAGCGCCATATGGATCTATTTTGTCAGCTGTACAGACGTTATACATCTAACCAATCACAAACAAGACTCGAGCGAAACAATAGCAGAGGTGCGCGTGTTTGGTCAACGCTACTGTCACTACTGCCCAGCTGGAAAGACATGTCTTCGTTTTTGCTCCTACATTCACTTTACTGAAATGGAAACTCGTCTCCGCCGTGCTGCAAGTCACAAAAAAACAAACGCACCCGCGGAGTGATACCGCGGAGGAATGCCGTCGGCGGTGCTTCGGCTGTTTATATACTGCTGTGACTCCGTCACTCTGTTCTTCCTCTCAAAATTTTAGAAGTGGTTGCCGGCTCTTCGAGGAAGCTCTCCCGCGCTAAAATGGCAGTGTGAAGGTGTGCGGCTATCCTTGCAGCGGCAACAACCCGGCAGTGCAACGGCTAAGTGCACTGGCTATTTCTGGAAAAATGGCGTAAGTTCTTTTTTTCTGACAAGTTAACCTCCGTGAGTGGGTTTGGCTTCAACAGACTCAAATGGCAACTCCACTTGCTTGTAGTGAAAAAGTAGAAAGACTTGTTGGATGTTAGCAATTATTGTATAAAATTACTCGTTTAATTACCAGTGGATCGTGATATGTTGCTAGATTTCCTGCTTTGAACTTGGTGGCAGTGGCAGTTTACAGACAGCTGAAGTAGTTAACTTCAGTCCCAGCCGGCGCGACAGCCTGTGTTGTGGCGTTTTGTGTTGACGGGGAATGCTAACGTTTGTCTCGTTGAACGGTGAAAACTTTTCAAGCTTCTCATTTAGAGTAATGAGTAATCTCATGTATTATACAGTGACAAGAAGGCTGTCGAGTATTTCTTTTTCAACATTAGATGTGGTTGTGTTTATTACACGCTGACAACGTGGCGTGTCCAAAATGGCGCGCACCCCCCTTCTTACTCAGCCCTCGGACAGATGGCTCTGTTGTGAAAATGGCGGTTGCCTTCCCACAGCTCCGCGGTGACTCACAGACGAGGGCGGAGTTACCGCTAAAGCATGACCAAATTAGGAAATATTATCCCCCGGTGGAGGGTGGGGCGTTTCCCATCAACACCGCTTTGACACGCCAGTGGAACAGATAAGCCAAAATTAGCCTCCCCTCCCCCCATGTGGGAGACGTTTACAGCCTTATAATCCCAAGGACACGCTCACACGAAAGTTGTGCATTGTTTGTATTGGAGTTGTTGCAGTCACAGGATGTGTACCTGTTCCAGGAATTACAGGCGCTACTGGGAGTTTATCAGATCCACAGATGAGGTTGACCCATGTAAAAGTGTTACCAGCCACGTAGCATAATATTATAATATAAATTCAATTTATGGATTTTGTTCCTACAGTTTTCTTTAGAATAAAACTTAAACATGTTTTCCTTTTGTGGTATTCATTAACATTAGTGTGAGCTCTCAAAATTTGTCTACCCATGTTTAATCTATTTAACACTTATATCAACACTCCTTTATACTTCTGCTTTTCAGTTCATAATATAGGTTGTATCTCTGTATCTCCTTCACACAGGTCTCTCCCAGAAACCACCCTCAGCTTTGCTGCCATCGACAGCAGTACAGAACCGCTCGGCTTCCTAACGTCAACAGACTCTCGTCTGTTTGTGTTCACCCTTTCACGGCTACCACTGACCAGCAGCAGCCATGACACTCTCCCAGCTGGCCTTGGAGGACGTGGAGGCCCTGTACTCAGGTTGGTGGTGTGATGAAAAATGTTCCCAAAGATACTGGACTTAAAATTGACAATAGAAAGAAAATGAAAACATTTGCGAGTCTGTAGACATAAATATATATTTTCAGCATATTTTGGGGCATTAACTCGTAATATATCCAATTGTACTGAATCCATTCACTGTGAATGTGACTTTCTAACCTTTATTTTAGTGTGGCATTCTTTGGTTTGACTTAGCTGGGATATAAGTTGAAATGGATCATCTTTCTTTTAAACAAGTATTTTGTGCAGAAAATTAGACCTTTAATGAGGAAATCCTTGTCCACAGGGCCCTCGTTTCTGATGGCTGACCCCATGGGGCCCCTTCTGGACCAAGATGAAGAAGAAGCTCTTTCTCCCTCCTCTTCTCTAGAGGGGAAGGCACCAGCTTCGCCCCCCTCTTTCTCCTCCTACACACCTTCCCTGTCTCCCTACCAGACCTTATCGTCCTCCCCGCCCTTCTCTGCCTCACCACCTCCCTCTCCTCCTCCAATCTCCTCGTTCTTGGGAACCAAGGCCAGAGTGGACTCCCTCCCCTGGCTGGGTGCCAGCGACCTGCTCGAAGCCCAAGTTGGAGCAGACGATGGTAAAGGTGAGGATAAATTCAATTTCCCATATGTCTTAACAAGGCCGAATTAGGCAGGAAATGGATGACGAAAATAGTAATTTATATATTTCTTTACCACATAGTAGAATTGCATGTTAAAGTAGATACTCATTCATTGTGTGAATGAGTTCTTCTGTGGAAAAAAATGTAAGGGCCGCTGTTCTTGGAGGTGAAGTTAGGAGTGTTAATTGCTTTCAGGAAAGCTGTAAATATTTTACATGGGTGGTTTTGTGTTGGCAAAGCAATAATGGTTGCCCTGCAGGCAGCATGTCCTAAATATTACAATTGGGTTGAACTTAGTCACATTAGTCCTTTCTTAAAGACAGTTACAGATAATGATTTTCTATCTCCAGTCATTGTTATGAAGCCCATTGTGGTGTTAGGAATCTGTTATGCACAAGTATACAGTTCCTAATATCAGTACATTCCATATGTTGTGAAATAATTTCCAGGAGTTTTGTGTTTTGCTTTAGTATTTACTGAAAACTAAAATCACTAAAGAGGATCTAAAAATGCCTGAAGCGATTTGTGTCAATCTTTTTTTCCTCATTGTTTTGATCAAATATTAATGAATAAACCCTCTTTGTCAGCAGGTGATGCTTTTGTGGGCATGGACTGGATGTCAGAAAAAATTGACCTGAGTGAATTTGACCTGGATTCCCTCATTGGCTCTTGCTCCTCAGATGAGTCTCCCAGCTCCCCTGAGGATCTCCTGGCCTCCCTAGACGCCCCATTGGATCTGGATATAGATTCATTCGATACAACCATCCCCACCCTGCACGACAGTCTGGAGTTGGGTCTGTCACTGCCCAGTATCCACTCGCTTCCCCTGGAGCTTCCCATGCCTGGGGCAGCAGAGGCCAAAAAGACAGAGGTGACACCTCATCAGGAGGTTGTCTTGAAGTCTGAGCCTCCCTCTCCGTCTCCCCCCTCTCCAGCCTACACATTAGAGCTGGGAAGTGAAGTAGATGTCCTGGATGCAGAGAAAACAGCCACATCCCTCACAGCCATCATCATTCCAGATCCCAGTGGAAGCATTCAGAGCACCAGCCCTACTGTGCTTTCTCTTCCTACCTCTCACATTGTGGTGGTTCTCGCCAACAAAAAGGAGCCCTCCCTCGCTGACCAGTCCAGTAAAGTCTCTCCTCCATCAAGTGACTGCGATAGCGACTCTGGCATAGAGTCCATTGGCAGCTCACCTGCTCGCCTCCCCTCCCCTCCCCCCACCCCCTCTCCCACAGCTGGATCCTCCAGGACCAAACCCTACTCCAAACCGGAGCCCACTGCTGCTTCCTCCCCATCTGCCAAGACCTCCAGGGTCAAATCGGTGTCGGGTGCTCCCAAGGTGGTGGAGAAGAAACTGAAGAAGATGGAGCAGAACAAGACAGCAGCCACTCGCTACAGACAGAAGAAAAGGGTTGAGCAGGAGATGCTTGGCACAGAGCTCGAAGGGCTAGAGAAGAAGAACCGTGAGTTGGCGGAGAAGGCGGAGTCCATCAGTCGAGAGATTCAGTATCTAAAGGACTTGATGGAGGAAGTTCGTAAGCACCGCCGTGGAAAGACCAGCTCAGTGGCTTAGTAACCAGAAAGTGTGTTAAGCAGTCTGCTGTTGGAGAGTAATGATGGCAGTGTTTCTGCTCCAATACTCGCATGCTATGACAAAGTCCACTTAAAGAAGAGTGGCATGCGAAGGTGGATGTATGAAACTGTCCACTGAACAGAAAAGAGGGAATGGCTGGATGAAAAGTAAAAAGCCTCTGGAAGTTGATGAGATTATTAGTGTAGAGCAGGGGGCTGGGAGGTAGTCGGGTGAAGCATCTGTACATGCTTGTCTCTCAGTCCCCTGTTAAATCCCCATAATGTACTCCCTGTGTTACTAGTAGTACTTGTACAAACATGCAGGGTGTATATTTGTCTTTGTAGACTAGGCATGCAAAACACGAGTCACCATAGTTCCTGGTAGTTTAGACTGGTAATCATTGTGACGAGATATTCCCTCAGACCCCATCTCAGCTTCAACTCCAGTGTCAGTGAAATTGGATACCACTTCCACCTTGTTGTTACCCACTCCTTAATAACCCAGTGTCACCCCACTTTGACCTTCTTCTTAACAGCTTCAAGTCCAGAAAGGGGCCTCAGCCTATTTATGAATTCTTGATGTTACACTGTCAACAGTTTTTTGTGTATATAACTTTTACCTCCTTTGCTTGCTTATTATGTCTTTTATTTAATGCTGGATAAATCCTGAATTTTTCTCCAATAGCTCACTCTTGGTGTAACTGTTTGGCTTGTAAAAAGCTTTTTTTTCTAATAAATATCTATCGATGCTGAAGTAATGTGTGTGCTGTGCTTTATTCATGGTGGAAAAATGATGAGTATGGTTTGGTAGATTGTGTACTCCAGGACTACAATTTGATTCCATCATCAACCAATTTGTCTATACAATGTCAGAAAAATTCTTGTCATGGTTTCCCAGAACCAAAGGTGATGTTATTGCTCATTTTATTTCAACTCACAGTTCAAAAAAGATAACTTGCATAAGTTATAAAATATTTTCAAACATGAAACAAAAGCTATTTGAGAGGAGTGAAAATGTTACTTCCAGATATTTGACTGAAAAGATTGTGGTCAAACTATTTTCTAATCATTAAACTGGTTTAATCTATAAAGCAAGAGGGTGGTCTCTCAACCAAATTTTGTGGATATTAGGAAGATATTAAGAAATTGCCCTTCCTGCTTTTAATCTTACTGACTGCAAAAGATTATTTACATCATTAGTGTTTTATGATGCTTGTTTACAGTAGAACATTTTGTGAAGAGGTATAAATCACAGGGTCATACTCCAATGTATTTTTAAGTCAAAATTTAAATAGGGTAGTTACACTACATAAATTATTAATCTGACTTTGAAAATGGAAACATGAAATTTTATCATGACAAGGCCTTGTTTGGTTCCACAGTTGTACTGTGCTGGTAGCCTATTTGCATGTTTAATGCATCAGTCATACAGTTCCTCTCTGAGCTTTCATGTGATTAAACTGGTTGCACTTAACCTGGCAAACAAGTCCAAACCAGTCAACCTTTAGCTTTACAAAGCTGAAGTGAAGTGCCGTGTCACTGCCTGGAGCTAAATTTGCAGCTTTCTATCAGGAAATGAGAGACAAAGAGGAAGAAAGCGGGAAACACCTGGGCAAATGTTTTATGGGAAGGCCCTTGTAATTGCGAAACCAGACTACACTCACCAGTCTCACACATTTTACAGGCGAGAGTCAGAGGGGGGGTTGGAACAAAAAACAAAATGGAGGGTTGTCTGTCGTTTGTACGAATAAATAAAGTCAGTGTAGTATCCCCGAAAGCAATACTGAGGTGTGTGGTTCAGAGTCAGCTTAGTGTGCTGACTTCGGTCAAACAGCTGTGCAAATTTAGCCTTGGCAGTAAACCCCTTAAGCACACACACACACACACACACACACACACACACACACACACACACACACACACCCCTTCCTGACAGATTCCACAGTAGTGAGGCCTTGCCTTCCTGAGAAGTGAAAGATAAGAAGAACAGCCCAGCTGTAGGCAGAGAGTAAAAAAGATAATAAAGGCTGCTTTATTATGACTTTGATATGTGGGCTACAGACGAGTTGTTCAGAAGATGAATAGTCAAATCTGAAGTTGTTGTTAAATGATTAATTGCATGTAAATGCTCTCTAATCTCTGTTTTCCTTCATTTTTGTGATTCCTGTTGTGTGTAGCTGTTTAAAAAAAGTAGGTGTTGGTCATATTTTTTTTATCCACTAATAAAATTACCCTAAGTCAATGTAACAGAGTAGTACAATTTTTGTAGTTATTAAAAATCTTATTAAAAGCATGCAGTACATTATCATTATATGCATTTTATTTCTTGGATACTTGTCTGGAGCTGTAGGCTATACTATACATTTGGATAATGTATGCAATGACTATAAACAGTGGGATAATGTCAAAGTGCCACACACTTCTCAATGTTGGATTGACTCTTAGAAGTCCACGCTGACCTTTTGCTCGGCAATCATTTTGGCTTTGTTATAGCAGGAAAAGCTAATAAAATGAAAAATGGCTAGATTCCATTTAAGAGTCCCAGGAAGTAGACACCTCCTAGTTCCACACATACTGCACTCTCAAAAAGCATCTTCATGTTAGTATTTATACTGACTGTTTTTGGTATACTTTTTGGCAGTTTTCTCTTGTAGATACCCTACATATTCAAAACCTGCGTAGAATTAGTATATCATATAAATTTTGGACTCAGCCACTCAGTATTCATGCACATAAGCAGCAGCCATTATTAATGTTATGGATTGCACCAGTGCTCATGCTATGTCACATAAAATCCTTGCTGCAAAAAGGCCTAGTGAGATCAAAATGCTGTGCAACACGTCTTATTCGCCTTTGAGTGTTTTTCATTCCCTGCAAAAGCTGAGTTAAACACATTTTCCTTCTGCAGGACTTAGATTTATTTTTCAGTGCCATTATATAAGATTTGGTATCATCTGTGATCAAGGGTTTCATATCACTGTATCCAGGTTAACGTAGTCTTTTCTCTTTCTTAAAGTCGGAACTTAAGCGGCCTTCTTGGCCAATAATATCTAAAATAAAGGAGAAAAATCACCCAGGTGTAGTTATATGTGTGTAAGAGGTTACTAAAAGACAAAGTCCACCCAGCCACAGTCCGTTCACATCACTACCGTACCACCAGACTACAGAGCAGCTTTTTTCCTCAGGCTGTGAGACTCCTGAACGGACCCTCCACATTCCACCAGAAAAGTAGCTTATTTGCATAACATAATTATACTTCCATTTATATATTTTTTGTTTTTAAGCACAAAAGGACTACATGGTAAATAAATGAATACCTCACAGTGGAGTCTGGTTACCAAAGCTTGAACATGCTTCACACATAGTTTTTTTTTTTCAAAGAGCACAGTGTGCAGTAAAGTAAAGTGATCTCCTACTTCAGAAAGCTTTTTTTAATGGAAAGAATCATTTCAGAAACACATGAGTAGCACATCGTGGGTGTGGTACCTCTGAGCAAAGCAGCACAGATTATTCTTGTCTTGTCACATTCCTTTGAGGTCCATAGTAATCCTGGTCACAACTGTTTCATTCAGCTCATTTGTGGATGAGTGTACAGTGATGGCATGACAGTCGGACTAGAACCTGTTCATGTTTGAGTGCTGTCACGTGGCTCAGCTTTTTCATGACTGAGTTCGTCTGAATTAAAGCCCATTTTTTTACATCCAACACACAACATGCCGCTTTGTAGTCAAAGTAGAGGCTTCTGTACTTAGAAAGGCCAGAGTGACACATGAATCACTGAATTAACACTCATGACTCTCTCTGTTGAAAGGGCAAAATGCTTTTCTACCTTCTATAAAAAATAATATGTTCCCATTTTTGAGGTGTTTATGAGAACTTTATGGTCATTTTGGAGGCTGTAATTTGTGGTGCTGCTGAATTGTATTGTGTTATACTGAATAAGGGCTTCCACTAAAAAAAATTTTCATTATTGATTAATCTGCTGATTATTTTCACAGTTAACCGATTAATTGTTTCATATATGAAAAGTGCGTTAAAAATGCTCATCCAATTTCCAAAACCCAAAGTGGCGTCTTTGTCAAACATGACTTGATGGCATTTGGCTCACCAAGAGGTGAAACCTAGTAAGGCTTTAAGGCTATTCATAGTTTGTCTACTGTAAGTCAGTGATAGCAGAGAAATCTGACACTTTGTAATATTCTGACCTGACGCTTTTTACAGGTCTATTCCTGTCAGTTTTGAACTGTAACACATCTACAACACGTGATGGATGATCTTCTATGAGCCCCACCTGTGGATACTGTCATATACTAATATAATAGCTACTTTATGGCTACAACCTTGAGGTGTTCAAGTGTTAAAGAAATTTTAAATTATGAATGGAAAGTCAGCCATGAACGAACTGGACCATGTTGCAAAGAAGCAGTGTGTGAAGCTACTGGTTCCAAGATTTTATTTTATTTTTTTCATTATAAATGTGTGTTTTATGATAACCTTGATATTACTCAACACAGAAATATTGGACAGTTTGGGGCCTTTTAACGATTAACAACCACTGTTTTGATTTTCACTGAAAAAATACAGGTCATGATTATTTTAAAAGCAGTAGACAATTCAAACTGATGGATTTGGATGTGCCCTAACACTAAAAGGCCGTTCCGTTGTCCTGCAGCAAAGAGTATACAGTTCACCACATTTTACAGTAAATAATGTCCTCTCTCTAGAGGTGAAGACATTTCAGTTTATGCTTACTAAGAGAAAGTGATGTGGACTGATTACGCCTCTTAGACGAATGATAAAACAAGTAAAACAACAAACACACTTGCCTTTAACATTTTTAGATTTCCTTTCACCTACATGAGAATATGATTGTAGTGCTATAGCCAACTTCACATTTTAGCCAATAACTTCAGGTAGAAATATCATTTATTTTCTTAAACATGGCTGAAAAACCAATATATTGAACATGATGATCTTTCAAAAATAAGTTAGGGTGTGGTTCCAGACTGAAGTATCTCAACAACTATCAGACAGATTGGCATGGAATTTTGTACAGACATCCATATTCGCCAGATGAACTGTAATGTCACTTTGGTGATCCCCTCTAGCCATCACTTTACAACTAAATAGCTATGGCTGCGATACTAAGGGTATTGCTATCAGCCTCTGCTGCACTTTGTAGCAAATGCTAGCATGCTAACATGCAAAACTAATATGGTGAACATGAGCTTGCTAGCTATGTCATTGTGTGGATTTTATCATCCTGATGTTAGCATGAACTCAAAGCAGGCCTCACTGAGATGCTAACATTACAGCAGCTACACAAATTCTGAAATGTTTGATTGCGATACAGAGAAAATTGATAATGGAAATACACCAACAAGAAATCAGGTTTTATGTGCTTAAAGACACAACTACAGTTTAAATATAATATATTTTGGAATGAATATGCTCCTTAGCTCCTTTGTTTTACTGTAAAGATGACTCCTACTCCTACTCTGCTGTTTGGTGGGCTCGTAAGATGATCTAAGGGATGATTCAGAGGCTTTATCGCTCATGGCTTCAGTAAAATTCTGTAGGAAACAGTGCTTTCTTGTATATTACAGAAAATATTTGAAAATATCAGAATTTCTATTGGTATTGACCTCAAACAACCATATTAGGTCATGGCTAAAACTGGTGAGCCCCCAAACTATTTTGAGATTGAATTGAATTTTATCCTGTTTGGATATTATTAGTAACAAGTGATAGAAAAGAGGAAGAAAATGAAGAGACATAGAAGCAGTGTATGATGGGAAAGCTCCATCATACTCTGTGCCGTGGTAACAGGAACAAATCCACATCAGCAGACTTGAACACATGACAGCGGTTCTGCCCTTTGTCAATACGACCGTAGAGCCGGATACACTCATAAACAAAATGTGGCTAAAGCATTAAACAGGCCCTAATCAAGGAAAATGTACCGGTTTGTTGCAGTCAGAGGAGGGAAAAGGCCAGTTCCTCTGGATTTTTAACTCTTTCATGACTCCAGGAGGAGTATGTGAAGCATTCAGTAGGTATGTACTCGTCTCCCGAATTTCACCCAGTTTGGCCCCTGCCCACTCTGGCTGAGTGAATCATTGTGCTGTTCTTCAGATGATATGGTCCACAGAGGATCTCTGAGCAGCTCAGCTCATTACTGAGGTCATGGGCTGCAGATTAGGAAGACAGATTTACTACCACAAAGTGGGACGAATTTGTTCACTGTAACCCACCGCTTTTCATGTGAGACCATGTACAAACCAAAGGTATTGAGATGTTGTTTTTTGCGATTTTACAATTAAAAAACATTTACACTGGAATTATGTAAATAAATGCAAAATTGATTTAAATAAAACCACTCCACTGTCACAAATGTTGAAGTGTACAGGGACGGTTGTAACATGTCTAAAATATACATACTTAATTGAATACTCAAATACAAATACTTAAAAGCAACACTCAAAATATCTGACAAACCCCATGCATAAAATATTTGTTTTGCTGTGCTGCATAAGAGCATAATGCTCCTTTTTTCCTCTTCCTTTTCTTCACCTCAAACTTGAAGAGTGACAACTTTGCACACATAGTAATATTAGTGTGTGTGTGTGATCTTACATGTCTATCTTAGAGAGGACCGATGTGAATTTTAGAGCTATAGAATGAGAACATTTTAAAACTTATTAAAAAATGCTGTTTGACTTGTAGACTTGTTTTCTAGGATTGAGGTTAGAATTATGTTAAGGGTTAAGTTTCAGTAGTTGTGATGTATAAGATAAGAAGCGAGGGATTGCAGTAATTCAATGAGGGTCCACTCACAAGCATAAAAGTGCGTGTGTGTGTGTGTGCGTTCATGCGTGCGTGCGTGCGTGTGAGTCATTTCGTAATAACTGTTCACAAGTGTACTCTGGGTTTTTTATGTTGACATTCTTTAGAATGAGGAAGCCAATACACTTCTGAGAACAAGCCAAAGATAAGAGGAAATAACACTAGCTGGCATAAGTGCTGGACACGTGGTTATCAGTTTTCTCTTTTTTTAAATTGTTTGATTTTGAACCTTTTTATTCACCAGTTAGCCTTACACGCCCTTTGTCTGCAGCTTAAGGGCGCCCTCTGGTGCAATTTATTCAAACTGAAGACAAAGATTTCATGTTCTAAGGCAGATGAGAGTAGGTAGAAGCAAACAAACCAAAAACGGAGTACGGTGTCAACAGGTGACATGACTATAAGCTGGGCTGACACAAGTCAAAATGACCAAGTCTTGTTGATTTGTTCATAGGAAGTCAGTGTCTCTAGATGACCACAATAATCCACAGATTTGGACGCAGGCATCCTCTGCCAGTGGTTGCCATTCGTTTCAACATGGCATTAAAAATAACCCCAACTTTTTGCACCATAATTCTGTACCATCTGGATTTGGCTTTGGCCAGTTGGCTGCTTTTATTTTTGACGAATGTATGTTTTTTGTTATGTAAGAGTAATAACATCATCATATCACACACTAAAAATGTAACTTTGACAACGCTAAAAGAGGACGATGGATCGAAATAAAGTTTTGTCAGGCCCAGAGCACACGCCATTGGTTCAAAGAGGAGCAGCACTTGGTCACAGAGAAAGGTGTCTGGACTACCAGGCGCAGCTATCACATGGTCCTAGGAGCAAGGATAAGTGGCAGAAAATGCAAATGAAGTAATTCTAAGTTTTTGTGATGTTACGAAGGGGAATCAATGGATATCCAGTTTAATAATTATATTTTACTACTGTATGTTGACATTTTTAGTTGCTGATTTATGAAACATTTACTGGTTGACTTTAATTATTCTTTTCCAAATCCATTGTATATTATAGTTTGAGATGAGCAGAAATACAGCCAGGGCCTTTCTGTGTGGAGTTTGCATGTTCTCCCTGTGTCTGCGTGAGTTCTATCCGGGTGCTCCGGCTTCCTCCCACATTCAAAGACATGCAGGTTAGGTTAATTGGTGACTCTAAATTGCCGTATGTGTGAATGTGAGTGTGTGTGGTTGTTTGTCTCTATGTCAGCCCTGTGATGAACTGGCGACCTGTCCAGGGTGTACCTCGCCTCTCGCCCAATGACAGCTGGGATAGGCTCCAGCCCCCCCGCGACCCTGCATAGGATCATAATAAATGATAGATAATGGATGAATGGATGAGCAGAAATAAGAAATGGCTAGACTAGAGACTAGAGTCCAAAACTAGTAGGCCTGAATAGGCTGGCTGACAAAACTCTATATTTGCAGGGTCCTTTCCACAACTTGAATAAAAATCTACAAAGCAGAGTTTTATTGTCTTCCACTAATGCTAAACTCAGTGCAAGCAACAAGATAGAGAGACAATTGTGTTGAAGATCTCATCTGTCATGAGTAAGCAGTAAAGGTGCAAACTTTATTTGATTCAGAAAGCAATTTATTAAACAAACATGTGACAAACAGTTTTTGATACCACTTGCTTAAAACTATACAATATCCACATTTGATAGTATCAAAAGTACCAAAGCTAGAAAAAACAGATCTGCATTCCGATTTTCAACCCAAGACTGCACATATTGACATTATTAATCATCATTAATCAGCACTGTGTTGAATAAAAAAAACAGGGAATTTTTTGTATAGGCCTACTAGTATGGTATAGAAGTTTAAAATTCTAGTATTGTGACAACTTTATACTATAGATTTAACAACCGATTCCATTGTTTTCTAAGAAAATTGTTAGGTATTGTGTTACAGATGAGTTTAGTAGTCTATGTTAGTCTATGTTTATTTTCAAGTTGCTCTGGGCTATACAGTTAGAGACTGTTGGAGAGGTGTTATCTTAGCTGTGCTGCCTGGGAGGGCGGATGAAGTGGTTGTTTCAATCAAACATAATAAAATAGGTAAAGAACTGAATTGTGAACACACTAATCAGAAGTCACTGAACTTGTGCCACAGTGTAGTATAGCCTATTATATTAGGCCTATATTACATTCGGATATCTTCTTTTGAATGCATCATAAAATAAATAATAATAATAATAAATAATTTAATGTATGCCTCATAAACAATTTAGAATATAGTCTTTTTCCTGCCAATGTAATCTTTTACATTCTGCATCGGCCACCATCTTCCTAGCTAAAGTTTCAGTCACTCTTGTTCATCTGTCAGCGAACTTGATGTGTATGTGTTGAGGAAGGGGAGGGCATCAGCGCTGTAACCTACGTTACTGCTTTTTTTTTTTTGCTAACGACGGAGTTTACGGTTTAAAAACCCGGAAGTGGACGCAGACGCAGATCAGATGGAGCATTGACTGTATAAATTATGAGGGAGTCGGTTTCTCTCTGGAGTGACGGATGTGGCGAAGAGGAACCGCTGTCTCTGTTTTCATGCTGCTTGTGCTTATTACGGTACCGTTTACTACGAGCTGGCAGAAGTGGAAAACAGGTCGGTTTTAACTCCACTTCCTACGTTACTTTATGCAGTTTACAAGGTTCATGATTAGAAGGTAGGTCAGCTTAATTTATGTAACTTATTAGCGGTATAACACCATTTGCGCGGCAGTCTTTCGAGTGACTCCTTTTTGGTTCGCTTCTATCTACAGATACAATGGACACACATGTCATTAGGCGTTACTCGGTATTTCAATGTAACCTACGTTGAAGCGGATATTAGTGAACTACTGTTATGCTAGTTAGCCTAGCTATATGCCTAATTTATAGTCTACTTTGTGTTTTATTCTGACGGATTTACCGGAACTAAATGCCTCCGGCGTGTAACTTTTTTTTTTGAGCATTTTTTTGAGCATTGTAACTAACCATGATTGATTCAAGAGAAAATGAGCAGCTTTGTCAGTTATGTCTTTGTGAGTAGCAGCTAACCTTACTGTCTATGCAGCTTAACCTAACTCTAAGGTTCATATATGGTAATACATATTCCACAAGCCCTGTGGTCCACCTATTTACGTGTCCATCAACTTCACGTGGTAATGATGTAGCTAATATGTGATCAGCTGTTGGAACGTACACAAACAGTTTTTAGAGCTGCTATAACTATTACCTTTGATTAAATATGAGATGGCGTTATTCATTTTGACTTGAAGTAGGCACTAGAGATAAAACAAATACTGAAAACCTGAAACAGTCATGATGTTTTTGCTTTCGGGGAGCAACAAATTCGCATAATCACTCAAATAACATACTTCTAATGTTTTGTAATGCATTTCTAAACATTTTAGAAAATATCTGCATTCTCTATTTATCTCAGTTTTGAATGTCCACCATTCATCAGTGGTGACAAAATTAAGATCCTCTATGTAAATACCACACAAAATGGTCAATTTTATTGCATATTACATTACAAGTCTTTTATTTAGAATTTTACTTGATTAAACGTATGAACATATTTCTAGAAAAATGTGCTGAAATGTCAAAAGTAAAAGTACATTTTATGCAAAAATAGACACATGTGATTGTTAAAATATTACACATTGTATTAATACTATTACTATTACTGACATTAATGTGTAAATAGCGTTTTACCATTGTAGTTAGTAATTTTAACCAATGTTTGGTAGTTCATCAAATATTATTAGATAATGACGTTTTGTATGTGAATGTGTACATTTTCAATCTGATTCTATGTTTTCATATAGATAATAAGAATTTAACATAATGTTATCCTTTAATTTGTAATACTTTAAAGGAATGCTACGGAGTAAAAACTGTATCTTCCTTATGCTCTTCCCTCCCGGCTACGCAGAATGACCTCCACTCCTCCCCGTCATGTCATCTGGGAGTCAGAGGGACTGGTGGCCTACCTTCATCCCCGGCCCTGGACCCCAGGCTCTGTTGTCCTGGAGCGCAGCACCCCTGGCAGCCTGGGAGGCAGTATCTTCCACCTGGAGAAGCAGGAGTTTTTATCCTGGCTGCTGGGGGCGAGAGCTGTTGCAGAGCTGCTGTGCGACAGGCTCGCAGTTCGGAGGTGTGCGCTGGTCAGCAGACCTCACAGAGACAGACGTGCCCAGGTAAGAGTTTATTGACCAGTGGATAGACTGGTAGCCTGTACAGTACAACCAGTGTATGGAAAGTGTTTTACTAGTGTTTCACTACAAGAGTTTTTCCATGATAGTACAAACATTTATTTTATTAGCACTTGTAACTACAGCTCCCATAAGTCTTAGACATAGGTGCACTTTCAAAGCCTTATGGGAGGTGTAGTAAGTATTTTTTTTTAAAAAAAATGCAAATATGAGCTTGAATTGTCCATCAACAAAATGTTTAAACAAACATAGAAATATTTGGATAAAATGTTTTGCTGATTTGTTTGATCATTTCAACTTTCTTTCAAATGTAGTGGTAAATTGGGAACAGGAAAAATGTTATTAATTTTTTTTATAATATTTGACCATTTGCTAAGGAAATTCAAAAGCAGGGAAATCGAAGTAACGCTGGTACTCAGTCCAATATTAATTGCTTTCCTTCAAAAACATCCAGTTTAGCTGAAGCTGTGCTACTTTTGACAGAGCAACAATAGTAAATTTAGCTAGCAGCTGAGACTGACTCCAGAAAGTACCAAATAAAACTTTATTGAAACCCTTTATACCACAGCCAAGCTAGTCAACCACACACAGGCGTTTAAAACAGCAAATGTGAAAGCTTTTATTAACTGGCTTTAAATTGACTCACTGCTGTGTTAATGTCAATCAGAGTTTGAGTTTGAATAAATAAATACATAAATTTTCATTTTACAGGTCCGTGTCCTCCCTCTACATGGTCTGGATGCAGAGTGGCGCCCTCACTTGGCAGGAGAAGAGGAGCACAACGTCCATGACCCAGGGTACTGCACCTCCAAGACCGCTCCCAGATGGAGTGACTCTAGCCTGACTGAGATCCAGGCCAAGATTCGATCCAAGCTCCCGTTACCAGACGCCCCACTCAACCTGACATTTCTAGGGGACAATCCGGCCCACCCAGGCTTGTTTTCACGCATCGTCCGCGGGGAGGAGCAGCAGTGGCGTGTGTGGGAGGACGAGGGTCACGTAGCCTTTCTCACTCCTTTTCCCAACTCCCCTGGCTTTACTGTGCTGGTGCCACGCCGGCCTTTGACCTCTGATATATTCGGACTAGAAAAAGGAGACTATGAGGGACTGGTGCTGGCCTCCTGGGAAGTATCAAGGCTTCTTGAGGAGGGGCTGGGTGCCTGGGGGACGGGGCTTATTTTTGAGGGCTTTGAGATTGACTACGCTCATGCCAAGCTGATACCACTGTTTCTGCCTTCACCATCAGAGACAGGAGATGACACCACTAAACCACAACCTCCCCAGTTTTACCCCATTTATCCTGGATATGTGTCCTCAGAGGATGGACCTGAAGCCAGTCTGGAAAATCTGAAAGAACTACAAATCCAAATTACTCAGACTTGATGCTTTTATGTATAATTTGATTCCTACTCGCTTACTAATTGTTAATTATAGCTGTGAATGGAATTCCTCTTACTTAATTTCCTGCTGCTGATGCTACAGGTAAAAACGGTCATAGTGTGGGGGTTGTATTTTCATTGAATACTGGGGACATTTTAAGAATGGTTGGAAACTTGAAAATTGACTTTCAGCTATAAAATGGAATCTTCATAGCTAACATGACTTGTTTTTTAATCATTTTGTTTTGTAAATTACCTGCGAGTCACATTCAAGATCTATGTAGTCACATAAAACTATGAAAATGAATTGATTCCGCAGACTAATGACCTGTTTCACTTTATCATTATCATCATTTTTACTGTCAGAATTATGAATGTACCCAGTTTTGTCTTTGTCTTTGTCTTTAGCTAATCATAACTGAAGCGGCGAGTATGTAAGCTTTCTAGCAAAGTAGGCCCAAGTGATCTTTTGGCATTAGACCAAATATCCAAAATTCAGAGTTTGTGAAAGAAAAAATTAAGAAATCAGACATTTATATAAAAAATTTAATCTCAGCAAGGCTGCATAACTTTCAAATTAGACCAGCTCAATAGTTGGTAAATATTAATATGCCACTGTCGTCTGAACGGAAGTAAAGCTAATGTTTTGTAAGGAGTCTGAGTGAAAAGATACTATCATCATTGATTATCAAGAATAAGTGATTACACATTTAAACATTTATTTTTGGAATATATACCAAATTAGCCCCAATAGTTCCTATATTTTAAAATTTGAAGTCGTTTCATAAATTGATAAAATATCTGTGTAAAATTATGTTTTTATAATATGAAATGCAGAAACAAATCATTCTGCCCTTAATGTTCTTTTGCACATGTACTGTAAAATGACAAACACTTAAGGAAAAATTCAATTTATTATGTTTTGGACTTGTTTGTGTTTATCAGTGTCATTGGTCATTCACCATACATTGACATTTTTATACACCCAAAAAGTCATTGTTATTTAAAATTCAAAACGGTACATATCCAGACACGAGTTACATTAAAATGTTTGACAATTACCACAAGTGTTTATTGGACCATTTATCACTGTGAGAGTTTAAATTTGTTTTTTTTTACTCTTATTTGTTACTTGTTTGTTGTTGAGTGGTTACATAAATCTCATGTAATGCGGTCATTATACTGCCCATTTGTGTTCCTCTATTAATTACAGTGTGTTATGTATTTAGTTTGTTAACCTCCTGCATAATCAGCATGTCCGTTCATTACACTGTTGCTAATTGGTCCCACAGTGCATTTCAGATTATGAGGCTTAATTAATGACTGGCTAAGTGCTCAATCAGTGCTCTATAAACAGTTTCTGCCCACGCTGTCATTAAAAGAGACAAAAAGAGGTATATGTGATGAAGAGATGGGTTTCTTAAACCGGTTGCCATAGAAGATGTGGAGAATGAACTCAATTCATACAAGAATAATTTACCCAGGTTCAAAGCATTTATATGACATATTTAACGTGAAAAGGTCCTTAATCTAACTTAACCTATTGAGGCTGCATTTGGAAGAGTCATGTGCAGATTTCTGTGGTCTCAAATACCTTTGTCGCTGCACTTTATTAGCTTGATATTTCTACCCTAAAAAAGGCGCTGGGCAATACCTTAATTTTCTGGATTTTTTTTTGTCATAATATACCAAAAATAATAACCAGATATTTCACTCTGCTTTTGGATAATCTACTAGGAATATAATGGTAAAATGCAGCATCTACCTACAAAACGTGTCGTTTCAGCATTCTTGTCTGTTTCAACTTTTTGTTGAGAAAGTGAAACTTTGTATTGATTATTTATACCTGAGTTCTCTGAGTTAATTGTATCTGTTTTGGTGTGCATCTACCTAAAATCAATATATTACATTAATTTACAATCTAATACATTTGAATCTGTAGGCTAATTTAAAAGTAGCTTAACAACACCAGAATGCTTGAATTCCACTAGAGGCAAAGGCTGAGATAGCTTCTGCTAGTGCTGTGCGAAGCTACTTAGCATGAGCAGGAGTTTGATCACATTTAGCTACTGCTACATTTATTTTTTATTATTTTATATATACAGTATATTATTTCAATTACATATAACACCTAGGGAAAAATTAATAAATTTTGGTCTGGCTTTAGCTCACTGGCTAGCTTCTATTGATACCTGTATATACCTCTCTTGCTAGCTTTCTATTTGGCTGCTTCTTAGTGGCAGAAAGTGCAGAAAGAGTCCACAGATTAGACTGCCAGAGTGCAGTTACTGCAGTTTAGCTTTGTATTTAGACCTGTTTTGTTCTTACTGCTATTTAATGTGCTTTCATTGAAATTATACACTTTTGTGGCATAATAATTTTTTTTAATAGGGTCAAATAGATGCCAAAAAGTCAGATGTCTCAATTTTGACCAAACATGAAGTTACTGCATTTTGGCTTTGTAGGACATTTGTCCAGTTATCCAGCATAGGAATATCCATAGGAGTAAAATTCCAAGATGAGGTTAATTTATGATTGAAGGCTTGCTCACACCTTGACATCATGCACCTTCTTGGAGGATCTCCGTCCACAGCACCTGCTGTCCGTATGCTCAATCTTGGTGATGTAGAGGAGAGGCTCAATGCTGCAGCTCAGATCCATGATGGAGAACACACTGATGCTGATCTGGCAGCGGAACGCCACAAACGAATAGTACGACACGAAGGGCATGAGAGCCACGGGCGGCAGGTAGTTGGCCACGATGATGGCCAGGATGATCAGCACCATCTTGAAGGCCTTCTTCTTTACTGGGTGCATCTTTTCCTTTCCCGCCACTGAACGTCTAAGGACCCAGATAACAGAGATGTTGCAGAAAACCATGACTGCAAAGGCAAAGAAGATGACACTGCTGAACACCTTGTTGACACTCATGACTCCCAGAATGCACTTGGTGAGGCTGTAAGCTAGGATGAGGCCCCAGACCATCACAGAAATGCCAATGCGGATCCTATTGTCTCGAATACCAGTGAACAGTACTGGGTGGACCACTGCCATGTAGCGGTCTAGGCAGATGCATACCTGGAGCAACAGATCAGTGAAGGATTATCATATTACAGTATACTTAAATGTGCATATGCTTAAAGCTTAAAGGTGCCTTGTGTAATTTTTAGCACCATCTAGTGGTGAGGTTACAGGTTGCACCCAACCGAATACGCTTGCGAACCAACCGCGTGCATGCTCACATTCATGAGCGAGCATTCTGGCCATCAGGCAAAACAGAAGCGACTTAGCCTACAGGAGACTGGTCTGCCACTGTGTTGTTTTCCGTACCGTTATGTTGTAATATTGTGTATTGCAGAAAGGAACACTCAGGGCCTTCTAGGCCTTCAGAGAAGGCCCAAACATATCAGCATTTCAAATGTTATATTTTTTTCTTTCATTTAA
>JBBPCS010000592.1:34040-45404 GCA_037974645.1 Hollardia meadi
ACACACACACACACACACACACACACACACACACACACACACACACACACACACACACACACACACACACTCTTCTAAACAGACCTGGTGTTGACTCCAGAGGGGGTGAGCAGGAAGCAGCGCAGGCAGCTGTAGGTGTGGCCTTCACCTTCACCCTCTGCGTCACTATTTGGGAGGGGCTTAATGATCTTCACAAAGGATTGTGGGAAAATACCGGTTTGATTGTTCAGTGTGCCCTGAGGAGAAGACAGGAGGACAGATAGGAAGAGGAAAGAAGAGAAGCAGGATGAAGTGTTCATGAGCAATAGCAAATGAGTAGAATCCCGGAAGATGGAGAGATAAGGGACTGATGTGACGGGTTGATGATTTAAAGAAGAGTCCACAGGAAAGCAGCATGGACGTGCATCTAGAGAGAAGTTTTGCAGACTAATTAGCCTGTTCATAATATCCTGCTGATGCTACAAGCACTCAAGACAACCCAACAGGCTTTTTACTACACCCCTGGTTTCTGAGTGTGTATGTCTGCATAAACACACACATACACAACAGCAGGAAGCAACAGCAAACCAAATTAGCATTCCCAACCTATACTGAGATGTTGGACATTAAGCCTATCTGCTAGATGTTATAAAATGTAAAGCATTTACTGGACCTCACCTGGATCTCACTTGTAAAGATTATTCTAACAGTTATGATACCGCAATCAGAAACATAACTTGTGTTTCAGGAGAACTGGGCTTAATTTAAATGCGTTCAAAATGAAAGCTTGCTCGACACAAGGAGAACACAGTAGATAGCTATTTTGAGCAAAAACAGCAGAGCCATTGGTTATAAAATTGGAAGAATCACAGTGGAACTACACTTATAGGTGAGAATGAGGACGCCAGCTGATGGTAGAAGTACCTATATCTCTTTTCACAAAATTTCCAGTTTACAAATGTCAAATGTATTTCCTTTCCTCTTCCCCTCATTGTCCACTGCAGAGTCAGACTCATTATTGGCATGAAAAAAAATTGAGTTGTTCGTTGATTTTTTTTTCCCTACTGCCCTGCTATAAAGAGATACTCACAAGATCCAGATTAATAATAATAAAAAGAAAAAGTATCCTGACGTTTATTCTCTCATACAGATACAGTAATGCTGCAAAAAGCCTGGCTCCAACACTTCCCATAATCCAACTTAATAAACTCTCAATATCCCCTCCATGCCCAGAAAATGGCCACCAGTTTTTAACAGGCTATCTGTTATCACTGTAGCCCATCCAGGCCCACATGGCTCAGGTAATGTTACTTTCACATTTCTCATACTTGTCGAACCAAACTGTTGTAACAGACTCAGTAGTTTTCCTCAATGCAATATGTAATATCTAAAATTGAATTGAGCCCCTTAAGACTCAATGAACAATCTGAGCACACATGCTTTTTTTTAAGTAAAACCTTTCACACCTCAGTGCTGCTCAGTTCTATCACTCTCTTTACTGTTGCACCATCAGGCGACGAAGTCAGTGTTTCTCACTGGCAGCTTCATCAAGTGCACGTCTAGTAAATAAACTATATTATTAAGAGTTAAAGTGTTTGTCCAGTGTAAGAAAAGCCAAAAATGTTTACACGTTTTTTCATTTATGGTGGTGCAAAAGGACTACTCTCTATAGCAGACATCTGCATATGATTGCAGAATTTGTAGGTAAGGGACAAGATTTTGTGTCAGAAGCGTTCTGGTTTCCATCTATAGTTTGTTTGTTGTTCAAGTACTATTGACCAATCACATTTGAGCAGGCTGCAGGTAAAAGAGGTGAAAGGCATTGGCCTGACGATGATTTAGCTTTCTCTTAGCTTTTTGTTAATTTATCTGCATTCATATGCAGATCTCTGTTTAAACAGTTTAGATGATAAAAGGACAATATGAGAGCTCCCCAAAAGTGAAGCTTAAAAATCTGGATCGCCCCCCTGGTGGCTGGCTACAGTACAAGTCATTAAATGATTTTTTCCCAAAGATGGTTTCTATCATTTAAAATAGTTTCTATCACACTGATGTGTGTTCAAGTATTATTATTTTTGATAATTTTGGTTTTGAATAGTTATTTGATACAATAAAAAGGGGGTGAAACGTCATGATTGACAGCTGAGCCCTGCTTGCGATTAAGTCGAGTTGATGTATGGGCGGGAACTCGATACGGTGGCTCCACCGCCCAATCACTACTGCACAGACTCTGGCTCCAAATGACGTCACCAGAGCAAGATGGCAGCACTCATATCCAAGATATTTTGGCTTCATTTTTGTAGAGGAGATGCATCATCCATCTTTATATAAGTCACCGGTTCCAAAACTGAGGAAAACCTGACTGATATATTTAGAAATGATAAACTAACCATCTACGTGAACCCAGTGAGAAGCTGCTGCAGAGGGGTTAGTTTCTCAATACAGCAGTTAGATTGTTCTGTGCACCAGTCATCATTTCAATAATGTCTGACTGTTAAATTCTCCCTTTAAGTCTTGGTTTTTTCCACTCCTCACAGACACATTCAGGTGTCTCTCCACTGGTGTGTTTGAAACATTTACCTTGATGCACCAGTCTGCCAGTTGGATTTGTCACGTTTTCCACCCACAGCCACTCTGTCCTCTTACTAAATCAAAGGCACTCAGTCAACTTTCCACAAGTTGTGTTACATTAACCTCACCCACACCCAAAAAGAACCCAAAATGCTTACTACTGGCATGGATGCAAAGTTGCCAAAAAGGAACAACAAGATAGTGTTTTGCAGTGTTGTGTAAGATTATTATTATCAGCCTTTGCTGTTACGATTTTCAGATCTCTAGAAAGCTAGGGGCATGATAAGTGCATGGCCCTCCTCCTCCATGTTGATTCTCACTCTCCCACCACATCAGCTTCCACCTCCTCTCTCTCTCTCTCTCTCTTTCTCCCACTCACCCACTTCCAGCTTCTCTCTCACACTCCATCTTAACACCTTACACATATCTTATTCAATGTGTTTCATGACCTTTCTTTAAGTACTCTGTGACAAAGCAGAATTTCTGTGACAACTATTTGCCGGCACCTATGTTACAGTGTTGCATTCTTATGTTGAGGAACTAGCTAATTAAAATGTCCCGCATCCCGTTTTTGGACAACGCAGACTTGCATGTGACTCCTGCAGTGTGTAATCAGGACATTTTGTTCATTAAGTAATTGTTCCTCTAAAGGAAACTGGAGCAGGGCACCTCCAGTCACACTGGTGGAGATACAGTACGTTGTGGTCATTGAACTTAGCTGCTGCCATGTGGGAATGACACAAGTTTTAATCTTATTTTTAGTTGTATTATAGTCTGTAATTAACTTTTTTTTTACTGCCACAACTTGTCAAGGGACTGTTTTATGCATTAAAACATTTTGCAAGGTAAAGGTATCTTTCAATAAAGCAAATTGAAAATATACACTCCATGGCCAAAAGTATGTGGACACTCAAAGTATGACATTTTTGAATATGTCATCCAAACCTTTGACAGCCTCCACTCTTCTAGGATTTATTTCTACAAGCCTTTGGGACATGGGTAGATAACAATTTGTACGTCATGCAGACCCTCGTGGTCACGCGGATTCAGGAACTTTAAATTAGATTTAAAATGTCTTTGTCCATATACTCCTGGCCATGTTTTTGGAGAGAGGAAGAAGAGGTGGTTGCCTAATCCCCACAATTCTCGTTTAATTTTATCTCTATCAATTTATACCTTCACGTTTCATCTTTGTTTCCCTCCATCTCTGCCTCTCTCCTCTTTTTCCATGTTTATCTTTCCCTCTTTCCCTTCCTCTATCCTTCCCTATAACTTTCTGTCTATTCTTCCATCACTATCTCTCTTTCCTCATCCATCCTTTCTCCTCCGTCCTCCACTCCACCATCCTGATGAAGATACCTCCTTCTCTCTTTCTCTTTTTTCTTTCTTTTTCTCTCTTCTTGGCTTATGTCCCTTCTCCCACTCCACCTCCTCTATATCTTTCCCATCCCTCCCTCTCACTCTCATCCGTCTTCCTCTACCTTTCACTCTCCCACTCTTTCCATCCCTTCTTCCTTCATTACATCTCTCTCTCTCCCTCCCTCCCTCTCACGCTTTCTCTCCCCCCTCACTTTCCCACTCTCTCTCTCCGTTCTCACCTCCAGCCAGTCGGCGTTGACTCGTTGCAGCAGGAAGATCACCTCTCCCTTCTTCAGGTTCAACTCCGCCTTGCCGTTGCCGCGAAAGTCAAACATCGCCTGGGACACACACACAAACACACACATACACAAGTCAGTGAGAGGAGAGAGAAACGAGAGAGGAGAGAGACGGACACACTGAGAGAAGAGACGGTGAGAGCAGACAGGTAAGACTTTGCACACTTTTTGCTGATGGTGAACAACGAACGCATAAGTGAGAGAAAGAGACAGACAGACAGAAAGATGAAATGCAAGATTGTTTTTAATTTGACATAGTGAGGATTGTGAGCAAATTAGAGAATGGATACATGAAATAAGTAAAGTTTGGAGGGTAAGAAGACCTGAGTGTGTGCCCATGGATGTGTGTGTGTTATTGGGAGAGTGACAGAGTGACGGAATGAGAGAGAAGACAAGAATGAATTAATCTCCTGGATGAAAGTAAAGAAAGAGAAAGTAAAGAGAAAAAAGGAGTGAACCCTTGAGATGTGTGTGAGAGACAGAGTGAAAGAACATAAGGAGAAAGAAGGGAAAGGCATCATTTAATGTGTTCAGTTATGAAGCTGTTCTGTCTGTGTGTTTATCTGGAGCAGACACTGTATTTGTTAGATATGTGTAATAGTATTTAATAGTATTGGTGAATTTATTCTCTGAAAGTGTGTATGATAGTTCTACAAGTATTTTATATTTTCATACTAATAAATATGTAGATTATTTCATGAAATATGCAACCAGCAACTCTTACACATGTTTGTTTGATTTATGATTTAAGTGACTGATCAGTTATCAAAATTTTCGATCACTATCGAATAATCGACACGCATTCGCGTGTGCAACACTCCTGTTTATACAAATCACACTGCACTGCTTGGAAAAGCGAAGTGTTCTTGCAGCTGTGTGTAAGTGTGTTAGAGAGTTTGTGTGTGAGCCTGTGGGCGATGAAATAAAAGGCATGTACGAGGAGCTTGCTAAAGTGGTACAGCCTGAGGAGATGATACGCTGCAAGTGTGTGTGTGTGTGAGTGGGGGGTACGATGCTCGACCGTCCTGGTTAGCATCAGCACGTCTGGAATAAAAGCCTGCCAGAACTGAATTTGCATTTAAAGTAGAACTTAGTAGTCATTACCAATGCTTTTGGTTTTCTGTCCTTTAGCAAATTACCCCTCGAACAGACAGATGAGAAAGTAGCCTGTTACACACATGCAAAGAGCTTTTACAAATGTTCAACCTTACACACACACACACAACCTACAATGATCTATAGTACTTGTACTGTAGCCTGGGAACCAGCCGAATCTGTCGAGCTCATTCGTTCTGGCAGATGTGTCTAGTTCCCCTCCCATTCAGACAGATCTTCATCCAATCTGGTTGTGGTGATTGGGCCAATCTCAACCGATTATCTAATATGGGGCGGGTGTTATACAATGATTGACACTGGAATGTTACAGGTCCAGATTTGAAAAGGCACATGTCACACATTTTGCTGATCAAATATGAATCAATGCTGTTACTGTACTGTCTATTTCTTGCCTCGAATGTATTCCGAAACATATTTTTTTGTACTGTTTAGCTGTAATACAAAACCACTTGTCCCCAGGCCGCCATTTTCTTCCAATAAATTTCCAATAAATTGAGAAGGAAGCAAAGAAAGAAAAAAAGAAAGAAAAAGAGAGAGAACTACAGTCACGGTAGGAGAGCAATCACTAGAGACGCTGAAACTAAACGAGAGTTGGAGAATCAGGTGAGGTACAGCGAGACCAAAAAAGAACGAGGAGTGGTTAAAGCAGTGGGAGAGAGGTGAAGAAGAGGGGGAGGAAGAGGAGGCGGAGATAAGAATAGTGAAAGTCAAGCAGAGGAGTAGGACTGCAGAGGGCTGCTAGTGAGTGAGTGACTGAGTGAGTGAGTGCCTATGCCTTATTCGTGCCATGAGTGTAGGGGGAGTACATTTCAACCCTTAAAGCTTGACTCAGTGTTTTTATATTAACTATTAAATATATAAAACATTACCTATAAACTATAAAATATATTACTACCCTTCCTCTCAATCTTACAAAGAGTCATTTGTGCTCATTGTGTTGTTTTTCTGACAGCCTGCAACTTCACTGGTTTGGTTCAGTCTCACAACTCTTATCAACAGCAATTTTCAGCGAAAAAGCTCTGATAAAGCTACTGTACTCTACCTGCCAAGCATCAAACTACAGAAGACAAATTTAATGACTAGCTTCTGAGCAGAGAGAGCATTTAACAGCTACATATGTTGGTTGAGATGAAAACAGAGCTAAAGGACAGTGAATATTTGACTTACATTTGCCACATAGACAGAAACACAACTCAAAATAAAAGCTTATGTATGCCTGCCTGATGTGTAAATAGGCGACTGTTTCCTAACATGTGGACTACAACAACTTTATAAGGTGATACAGCTTGTTGTGTTGCCCCAGGTGGGAAAAAAAGAATGCAGATTTAAGATTTCAATCCTTTTTGATTCAGTTCTCTAGGGGTAACATCAAGTGTGCTTTCAATCGACCACTGGGGGCAACAACGACTCAGAAATGTCAGGAATGCAACAGAAGAAGAGCAGCTCATCTGTTTACAACGCACCAAACAAAGAGAGACAGAGAGAGAGAGAGAGAGAGAGAGAGAGAGAGAGAGAGAGAGAGAGAGAGAGAGAGAGAGAGAGAGAGAGAGAGAGACTGATGGCAGAGAGAGAGAGACTGATGGCAGATTAATGAAGCTGGGGAGTGAGGGAGCTGGCTGGATTAACAATCCACTGAGATTACCCTGACACTGTGGACACACATGCACACATACACACAGGGCTGCTATTTTTAATGCGTTATTCCAGATGCAGTTTTATTATAGCGTTGACCAGCCGCTGGCTGTAATTTAAAGATGATGAGTGTTGGAGGCGATAAACTACTATCTCCAACACAAACAGCAAATATGATGTGACAAACCAATTCGCCCTCTCCCTATACCTCCTTTCATCTCCCTCTCTCCATCTCCTCCTCACCATCATTGTGCCACCTCTTTATCCCTTTCCTTTTATATGTCACTTCCCTTTAGTCTCTATTACAGCCCTTTCTTTCATCCATTCTTCTTTTTTCCCCCTCTCTGTCCTCCTCTGTGTCTCAGTTTAGCCAACTAATCAAAAAGTTGACTTGATGAGTGAAATATTACATTTCAGTGCGATGGGCAATACCGTTGACTTTATGAGTGTATGCTATTTAAACAGCTGTCAAAATGTATCCCACCAACCACACGGAAGCTTTAGTAGAAGTGACACGTAGAAGTTAAATTGACATAACAGGAAAAGAAACATGCAGATTTAAGAGTTGTTAGTTCTCTAAGCTGACTAACAACAACCTGTAGAGCTCCATCAATTCCCATTTTTGTGTTACGTGTGTTTTCGTGTAACCTACTTTTCAAGGAGGTGGCTAATGAGATGGCTAACTACCGTATGTAGGAAACTCAATTGTATGTGGGGAAATCTATTTTAATCCTGTTTATAAAGCTCAGATTTAGGACTGCAAAACATCATTTTAGCATCAACATCGCAGTGTGCAATATTCACATTGCAGGAAATGCATTGTCAAGTAAGGCAAATTAACTCAAACACGTTATGCTCCAACTTTTTTGCTGTTTGATACATAAGGAAACGATTCTCATTTCCCTTGACTAATCAGCAAGAAAAGTCAGTTGATTTTGAGCCTGTTTATCTTCCACCATGTAGATTAAGCATAACATTTTAACTTTGTTAGAAATGGTACAATATGTGTAAATAACACAACAGCGATAAAAGAAACATGTTGTTTTTCCTTAATACGCCTCCACCTGTTCTCTCCCCACTTGTCCATGCCGGTGTCAGAGGCACATATGTGAAAGTGGAGGGGTGGCAGAGGGCTGAACCGACTGTAGTAGAAGTAGGAGGGGGGATTTGTTTTCTTAGGAGAGGAGAGACTTTTAAAGTACCCAAAATGATGAAAATTATGATTAACTGTGTGTCTGTACAGGAATGAAACTGCATGTACTGTATCTTTTCCAATATATATCGCAGAAGAAATAGATATCGCCATGTCACTTTCTTCTGATATCATGCAGCCCTCCTCTGATTGGGGGAAACAGCCGTCATTGAGCACAATACCAGACCAGTTGGATATACCTAAAGGCCCTGCATGCCACCGCAGGTGTTTTATAGTTATTTGCTGTGAACTACGTGAGGTCACCTGAGAGCTTCAACTAATAAGTTGTACTTATAGTCCCATCCTAACAGGTGCAACAAAGCTGACACTACAGTAAGAGAGATGTCATTCCACCCCCATACAAACATGAGAGGAGGTATAATTAGTGAAAGTGAAATCACCTGTGTGGTTTTAGTATAGGTGTGCAGAGTGTTTACAACTCAAAGGAGTGGGCAGCAATTCAGAGGTATGAAACCAGGCTATCGCAGTCCGGCCAGATGTTGAGATCACGATCTGTTTGCTGGAGTTACAAACAATCTAATTCTTAGGCAAAAGCACTACCCTATGAATCAAAGAGAAAGAGCTTGATACTATAATTGACCATTTTGCAACGTTACTCAACATTCATGCGAATAATCCAGAATAAAATGCAGCCACAGATTGCATCCTTACAAAGCTGTCTTCTGAAATACAAGTGCCTCCTTGATGACATTTTTTTTTTCACCAGCCATGCAAAGTAAACAATAAGATAATCTCACTAAATGTATACTCTCGTTTATCCAGAGCAGATATTTTCTGTTGGTGTACCTCGTGTGCCCAGTAAAGGGCCTCTAATTGTAGCCACACAGCCCGTGGGTTCAGCCAGCCCCGGGAGCAATCATCCAGTACAATTAGACTCACGCCGACCCCGCCTTAATGAGCTTCTTAAACCCTCATCTCGTTAGTCTGGCAACAGGGAGGTGAGATGAGAACGAGTTTTTTTTTCTCTCCCTGTCGTTTAATGAAAGTGTTTTGTTTTTTTTAAGTAGATGGCCCACTTCCTAGATGATGATCATAGGAGAATGAACGCAGGTTGTACAGGTTGTGTGTTCTGCTCCTCAGCTGTCACACAAAGAAAATACAGGCTTTTGGGTGTTAGCAAATGCCATGTCCTGTATTCATCCAAAATATTTTTAATGTCAACGTATTTGGTTTTCAAAATCTGCCTTCAGATCGTGGACATTTTACATGCGTGTTATGAAAACATCATTTGGTACACTTGAATGTTAGATTATGATTATTCAACCTCAATCTGATGGTGGAAGCAGTTAGAACACAGTTTTTATAACAAGTTTTTACACATCTTTGGCAAATGCAAAAGCTTGTTGATAATGATTGCTAATTGATTGTTGTTGGGTTTTTTGCCTGCAGGGGGCAGAAGAAAAACGCTGACAGACTTTTAAAAAAAATCATAATGTTGTTACATTGGTACATGTTTCAAGCAATTTCCTTTTTAGACAAACATGGAGCAAGATTAGAATTTATTTGAAGTCATATTTCTGGTGACCTGATGCCTCCAGGTTTATGATCTAATCTTTGTTGTCTTTGGTTTGGTCCCCGCCAACTCCACCATATTCCTTCGCTGCTAAATGGTCCACTACTGTATGTTCACCAGCCAGTCTCTATCTTTGTGTGTAATGCCTGACAGGCAGGTTATAGTGGGTACAGGGTACAGAGAGTTAATATGCTATGAGACCAACACAGTGAGCTACAACAGGCAAGAAAATCTCAGTAGAGCTGCAGGGTCAAACTATTCACTGCAGTTTGATCACTGTGACTCACCTTTTACATTAGACAAAGTCATTTCATACACTGTTAATATAAAGAATATATAGAGTAATGGAGTAGCTGAGCTTGTGTAAACCCAGTTAAATGGAAGAAACCAACAAAAACACTCATCATCCTAACATTTATAGTCACTGTTTAAACTATATGCTTATAAACATATCCACTAAGGTAAACTAGTTAAACTGGCTTCTTCTGAACTCTAGTATCAAACCTGCTAAATCCACACTCCATGCACCAATGAACCTTCTATTGCATTATTTCATTTCATTTCATTTCATTTCATAATGCAAGTCAAAGTGAACATCTGAGTTGTATGGTCATACTTACTCCGTGTGCGGATAAGTACAAAGTGTACCTGCATCAGCTTTTCTTGCTCAGGTAGGTCTTTATCTAAAATAGGATCTAATTTCTGCTCTAATGGCGAACACGGGCTGAGCTTCGGTCGATTATGACCTGCTTCATTTTCAACTCTCTGATTTTATGGGGGGGGGGGGGGGGTTCTTGTAGTTTTGCACTCCATCTTTTTGCCTATCTAACTCTGCGTCTTCTCTCCTTTATCTATCTCTGCTTCTGTGTCTGTCACTCCTCAATTTTGTCACATTAGACAAACCATGATCGTGCATCGCTACAATTAGCTCGTCCCATTGACCTTGTTTGAGGCTCATAGTGCCACAGCCAACAATTATGGTGTTTGGAGCTAAGACTGAGCTACTTCAGTAAGTGGAGTGGAATGAAGTGTTGTAGCGTATAATGCTAATGTTCGCACCAGCTCTACTGTGACAAATGCCCGAGTTCTCCTCTTATCCATCAGGCTCAGACGAGCCATTGATCATTGTTTGGATGGAGTTTAACAGCCACTTCCCTGCGCTGAAAAAAGCACATGGTAGGACACACACACAAACACACAATGCATGGAGGAGCACTCATTTTTCTCAGAGAGAAAGAGAGAGAGAGAGCTCAAATAAATGTTGAGTAGGCTGGCTGCTTCGTGAGTAGAGTATACCAATTTTAGTTTTAGTTCTGTGTGGGAGAGAGGGGAGGCAGAGAGAGAGAGAGAGAGAGAGAGAGAGAGAGAGAGAGAGAGAGAGTAAAATTGAGTTGTTGCTCATAGATTGGCGTGTGCAGAAGGATACAGTCTGTGTGTGTGTGTGTTCATGAAAGTGTGAAATAACTAAATTTTTTCCATTTAGTGCAAGCTCAGAAAAAGTTAAACACTTTTGCAAGGGGATAAAGCACACGAGAGTTCAAGAGCTGCAGAAACACACACGCACTTCAGCTGCAGACATGTGCTCACATTAGAGGCTGCATAAACACTTACAGAACAAGACTAGGTGAAACCTAGTATATGGCTGGACCGCCATTATACTTAACAGTAATGTTGTCAGGACACCA
>JBBPCS010000592.1:58973-88085 GCA_037974645.1 Hollardia meadi
TCTGGAGCTATATGCCCTGAACACTGTGTTTTCCATTGTTTTATGTAGTGTGTAATGAATGCTCAGTAGTGTTTTTTTTATTTTGACTTTGTGTATGATCTGAAAACATTGTTTGGTTTTGAGCACAGATAAAACTGTTTTGACGTGATTGTTTGATTTTGCAAGAACAGTAAGAGGTTTGGTGAATGTAGTTTGAAAATTGGGTTGTGTGTTTAGTTTTGAGAAAAGGGTGGAAGGTTTCAAGAAATGTGTTTTAGCAATTGTAAAAAACTGTAACATAGACACACACACACTAATACACCAGCAATACTCACGCCCTCCCGTTGTCAAGGTGTAGTAGGAAAGTATTGTTGCCAAACTTCTCAAAGGTTTCATAATGGTGCCGGTCCATGTTACCTAGAGGAGGAGAAAGAGGAATTTTTTAAAAAGCTTTTAGCTGTAAATATCCTGTGAAATAGTGCAACTTAACTATGAAAAGCATAAGTATTTCTCAAACATTCAGTAGAAAACAGCACGTTAAACCATAGAAATACACATTTAAGCGATAGTGCTATTTTTTCTAATGTTACCAGCTCAAGGTAACCTTGAAGTAAACCTCAAAGAGTAAATACAGTAGTTCTTACAGCTTTGTAATGTTTACAAACATATTTTGCACAAGTGTTAATTACAAATATATCTGCAATCTTTTACTTCTAAACTAAAATCTAAGAGGCTTCTTAAAGGGATAATTCAAAATGATAAATAAAACATGCCAACATTGATACAAGAGAATAACAGCAAATATATTTTGGGGGAATTTTATGTGTGTTTCTACATGTGGACGCAAAATCATATTTGTATATACAAAGCAGGGTGTATCATACAAAATGCTAGAAATTGCCAATTTGATATTGTGTAAATCTTTTAATGAAAAAACTAAAATTCAAACGATTAAAATGTAGAGGCATTATACAGCAACAGAAAGTCCCATATTGTGTGAACAATAATCTTCATGACATATTCATTTACAAGATTTTTCATGTAGTCATGAGTAAGGACTTTTTTATTATCAATCCAGTGTTGTTTATTCAGTTAAAGCATCTGAGCGTCAGTCTGGTGTATCAGAGCACACTCACTAGCCTCACCCTTCTCAAACTACACAACACAGGAAGTAGCTTGGCATGAAGGGGAATAGTAGTGATAATGTTAACATCTGCCAGTCCCCAGTTTCCACTCTCCTGCTCTGCATCGAGATAGAGCGGGCAGTGATAGAGTGGTAACTGTGGGACAATCGATGATGAAGCATGTCCGAACTGGACATTGCTGAAGTCCTTTTTATGTAAACTTTCACAAAGGCAGGTCTCTCGGGCGGCATTTGTGCTCTTGACTTGAGCCTTGACACAAAGAAGGGGCAGTGAGCATGGCTGCAGAGAGACTGTTTCCTGTAGGGCTCCTAGCTGTGTATCCCATGATGCTCCTCTTAGCTCCAGGCCACACAAATACACAGCATCCAGGGGAAGTGAGGCTGGGCATGTACTACCACTCAGAACCTGGAGGGAAGAGAACAACAATCAACCTGTAGAGCCTGCAGTTAGAGCAACAATAGGAAATTAACTACTTCCATCCATTGAAAGGCCATCTTAGTATAATTTTATTATTTATATGCCTCACCTGAAAATGCAGGGCTATATCACTGATATGTTTGCGATTGACTTGGGCAGCCTGTCTCATCACTGCCACCAGCAAGCCTCTGGCATTTGTGAAAGCAGATAGTCGGCAGGCACCAGGTGGATCTGAAGTGTTGTGGTGCCAGAGATAAGCACCGAGCAACTCTGCCCTCCTCTCCAAGTGAGACAAGTCAGTTAGCTCGAGGAGGGAAGCGAAGGTCAGCGTGCCGTATTGAACGGGCTGCTGAAGGTGTGAGAGGAGTGCGGACACTGAATCAACGAGATCATCCCACTCAGTCTGGAGGAAGTCAAGTAGACTGTAAGAAACAGCTCCGGCATTTGTATCTGTGCTGTCCCTCTTTTGTGTGAGGTAACTCTTCAGAGTCTGCAGTCTGTCTCTTGCGTGACTGTAGGCTGGCAGTGTGGCAGGTTGCCTTAGCTGGGTGCAGAAACTCCTGGCAGTTCCTAGAGGAGTCTGGGAGGCCAACAGTAGTATGTTCAAATTGTGGTTATTTATTTTGATTATCTCAGCTGCCACATCTGCACTGAAGCCCAACACAAGGGGGTCATTGATGTTTGCTGAATCCTGGAGACCCCGATCCAAAATCTGCAGTAGTCCTGTCAAATCTGACGACATGAAACATAGCCACAATTAATATGTTGTACTTACAAAAAGTAATTGACAAACAGGAACACCCACTGTGGCTGTCATGCTTGTACTACACACTACTTGACTGTGATATTGATTTAGAAATGTAGTCTTATTTGAATGCTGCAATCATGTAATTTTCTCCACATTATGCAAAATACAGTACTATCAGAAAGTTGTTTGGTTACCAAAGTGGCCAGGATTGCTGATAATATTTGCGAGGATGTGTGGTCCCCCAAACCAGAGAGATGACTCTTTGCCAAGGTAGACCTTAGCAGCGCTCTCTACCACCTTCAAATCTGCAGCGTCTAGTACATGGCCACCATGCACTAGATTGACTGTGAACGAAAAAAAAATCAACGAGGTTAAAGCAAATAGTAAGTGAATTAGAGGGACAGTTTTAGCTGTTAATGCTGCCTCACCTGCTATATAGTGCAAAGCCTTAGTCATGTCATGGCAGAGACTAGCAATGCAAATGTGTGCATCCATCAAAGCCAGGAGGTCTTCCTGACTCCTTTGAAACAGAAACAATCACACATGCACAAGCGTAAACTCTCAATCCATCATGACCTTTTCACCATTCGAGGTACCTTGGTTTTAAAATAATGAAACAGGTCATATTCGGTTTCACTCTAACTGGATATGGCAAGAAAATATGAGTTAACACGATGAGTTAACACCTCTACTGTTTATTAACTGCAGAATACAATATGTGGGCCCATTTCCTCACCAGTTGTAGATAATCCCTTGGCCTGAGTATTTATTGGTCTGTCTCTGCAGTAACACAGAGTGGAAGATGGCACAGCGGAGGAGGAGCTCCATGTTGTCTTCTGTGACGCCTGACAATGATTGACATTGAATGATTGACACCACCTGTCGCAAGGAACTGCTCAGCTCCTCCCTCAGATCCCAGGGAGAGTCACAGACGAGAGGCAGGGCACACATTCGCACAGCCGCTGTTTAATAATAAAAATAATCATCATCATTAAAATCATAATCATTAGTACAGTCTGAGTAAAACAGAGGTTACTGTTTTTGAGATAAATCAGCTCACTTTTCTGTCGGTTTAATTGATAAACAGACACAAATAATCATGAAGGATCATGATTATTTATGACTGACACTCTATATTAAAAATATTTATCACTTAGTCTGGTACTAAGTGATAAATATTTGGTAGTTTGGTGGTAGTTAAAAAGAAAGACTACCTTGGACCCACAACTATGGGGACAGACCTTGAAAGGAAAGAGAGTAATGGAGCAGTAATGGCAATATAATAGACCTACCTGGTATGGAGCATGAGGCATATTCTTGAGTTATAAACCACAATCGGAAGCTCGGGTGAAGGCATCGCTCATCTGTGCAATAGGTAGGTAGCCAGGCAAGAAGGCAGATAGGTAGACACATACATTCAAAGACTGGGCTGCGACATGGGTTGTAAGCATGTGTTAATGATGATACAAATGCAATGTAAAGTGATTCTTGTTTGACCACCTACCTCTGAAAAGGGAGATCAACGGACTGAGGTGAGCCACTACTTTATCATCCCATTGTTCCAGCAGGTGACAGTTGTTAAAAACCAACCACTGGCCATCATTAACAGCTTTGTCCAGCATTGACAGAATGATGTCTGTGTCGCACAGAGTCCCAAAAGAAATTACTTTCACCTGAACCTGTATTCATTAAGAAAAACATCAAGCACTGCATTGATGTACAGTACATTGGTTACAGCTACTAACTTGAAACAAAAGAACCAGTGTGTGTTACCTCTTTTGTGTCTTCTACACAGTGGACCAATTGGTTTATTAAGTGAAGAGGCTGAATGCTTGTCCACTTATCTGCTTTTGAACTGGGCAATGTAAGGATGATGGGTCCCTTATGTTTGACAAGATATCGTGAGAGGGCCTGTGGGTTCCCGGTGTGAGGGGCCTCATTCTCTGCTGTCTGTCCAAGACGGCAAAGGTGATAGACGGCCATGGCGTCAGCTAGTCCCTCCAGACATTCCGGGATCATGGTCTTCCAGAGCAGAGCCCGTTGCAGCAGGGATAGATGGGAGTTAGAGAGACAGGGAACAGACCCTGCTACAGTGGAGGAAGGTAAATGCAGGTACTCCTGCCACTGCCTGGGGCAAGCAGAGAGGGAAGCAATCAAACCTTTGAAGGCTGGGATTTTCTCCAGGCAGATGAGCTCTGGGTGGATATGAGATGGTATCCAGCTGGGCAGAGCATTAGTGGACTGTGAGACAGTGGGAGGAGGGGAACCGGGTTTCACTTTCGTGGCATGATGTTCTATGTCTTGAAGGCCCCTGAGGAAAGCCACCCTCTCAGCTTCAGGGCAGAGCTGGTTGTGTTGGAGTAGAGCCACAGACACCAACAGCTTCAGAACAGCAACATGGCTCTTGATGAGACAAGGCCTGTATTGTACCAGTAGCTGGGCTACCATCCGGTTTGTGACCTCTGGTATTACACACCCTGGCACTTTCCCAATGTTAAATGACACTAATGGTCTGCCCTTCACAACAAAAGCCTCTTGCATAACTGTGATGAAGCCATGTAGGGAAAAGAAGTAGGCGGGGGAAAGACGGGACACCTGCTGCAGAGCCTGGTAGAGGGCAGCAGCAAGCCTCATTAGCTGACGGGGCACAGCCATCAGGGACCTGTGGTACTCCAGCACCTCACTCAGCTGCTGGATCTCAGCCTGCAGTTTCTTCATTGCTTCTTGACAAACAGCCATGCGGGGGAGAAAATCAGAGTCCTCCATCAGTGAGGTTTTTGACTGCAGGATATAGTCCATCAGAGCATCCTAAGACAAGAATGTATAAAGTCAAACTTATGTACAGCCGTTACAAACAACAGAAAGTCAGATTTTACATAAAAGGGCTGCATTCAGCTTTAGTTTAACTAAATGGTAGAAAATAACTTCTTCAGTCATTGACCACAATCACAGTGGCAGCTTGATTAAGAAATGCATAAACCACAGACTTCGGTAGCCAAATGGTTACAGTGCATGTCATTTAACAGCAACGTCACCAACTTGACTCCAGCCAGCGTCCTTTGTTGCATGTCATGCCCCTCTCTCCCCCCATCACTTCACTCTGTCCAGTACAGTTGAAAAAAGGCCCAAAAAGGTATCTTTAAAAAATGCATAAACCACACTCCTAACTCAGTCCATGATTGGTATACAGTATTCTCAACATAACCACCACATGGTCTCCATTCCAACTGCAGCCCTGGTGTATATATATATATATGCAAGATCAATGGGCAAACTGCTCATTTCAATGATGACATGAATTACCACCTCACAAAACTAAAGAACCCTTTAAAAATTATTTTAACAGGGTATTTCAGAGATAAATGTAGGAATCTGCAACTACATGGGCTCCAATTCACAGTGATTCTGGTACAAATTAGACAGAAAACTGACAATGACAGTTGCCCTGGAAACAAAGATTGATTTCATTCTACTTCACTGAATTATATAAGACCAAATAACCAATAGAAACAGTATTTTATTGTTGCTATGATGGTAAATGGTGGCTGGGCTCCTCACCTCTTCCGAGACTTGTTTGTCCTGCAGCGACTGCTTGTCATTCTGGACCTGCAAGTGCTGAATCAGCAGCTGTTTACACTCAGACTGCAGCAGCTGTGTCAGCATCAGCTCCTGGATCTCTTCTGAGCTCAGAGAGAGGTCAACCACCCGTACCTGAGCCAAAATGAGCGGATGGATCTCTAAAAAAACAAAAGCACGAATACCTAGTGAGCCATGAGTTAGAAGAACTCATTTCCAAAATGTCCAGTGTCCACTTCATTGCTTTCTGATATCCCATGTTAGGACCTAGCTGACCTAGATGCGAAGTAAACGACTTTAACAGACCATTTGTATTGACTCTACAAATCCTTCTTACCACGGCGAAGCAATTGGACAGGCAGTTGGGTGCTAAGGAAGAGGCAGAATTCCGGGTGGGTTGGCTGACCATGCTTTCTGAAGCCTGGTAGGCAACATCCAGCAGGGCGTGCCAATCGGGCTAGAAACTGTGGACTGGGAATTGCGCATTCCACGTGAGTTAAGAGGACTCTCAAACCTGCAACACAAAAGGTCAGAATGACTGAAGGCTGGAAAAGACACTCTAACTTAGAAAGGGGACAAAATAGAATACTAAATGAAACACTACAGGATGTAAAAACATGTATTTTAATGTCTTTCATCCAATAATTCACCTTTCTCCGCAGCCTGGTCCAGCTTTCCCAGCAGCTCTGGATCATCAGCACAAATCACCATTCCACACTCTGACTCGTTCTCAAGCTTGGCATTCTCTCCTGCACAGCAGACACTTTATTGTACTGGTTTTACAATTTTCAATACAATTTATAATTGATTGATATAATTGGCTTTGTAGTGATTTTCTATACAAAGAAAGAGGGGAAGAACAGAATTTTCTGTTTTGTTGTTTGTAATTGTGTTTATAATGGTAGGCAATACAATTAGAGTAAAGTGAATACTTTTGGGTTTTATGACTTTTGGAGAAACAAAATAAATTTATAGCATTATTTCAGCTCCTGGAATTTTCAAAAGGCATTAGTTCCTGGAATTTTATAGAATATTAACAGTTTAGAGGTAGCCCTAAATGTGAATGAATTGACTGTCATCACCAATTCTACAGGATATGATTATCAAAACAAGCCTAGGATGTCATGCAACTAATGGCAAATCCCAGCACAGATGATCTACCTTTGATGAACCAGCTTTGAGAGCTTATATCTGGATGTTGTTGGGTGTCTGCCAGTAGAGGCCAGCACTGAACCCAGGCAGTAGTGCAGCCCCACAGCAGCAGCTTCACAACCATTCTCGCAAATGGAGCGTCCTGAAGCATACCTAATGCTTGACCGAGAGGCAGCTGCAGCCTCTCAGACACAGGGATGGGAAAACCAAGAAGGGGGTAAGAAGGTGCACCGTCAGAGTGTGTAAACAGGGAGGTTCTGGGGTCCTTTGGGTTTATGTCGATGCTTCCTGTCTGACATAGCTCCTTCCACTTGCTCAGCAGTTCTGTACGCATATCAGGACCAAAGGGGCCTAAATATGAGATGATTGCAGCCAGGATAAGGGCATCTCCTGGTAAAGTTTGGTTATTTAACTCTGCCTCCTGAAGGGAAAATAGAGAAAATCATAATCATTTAAATAAAATAATAAATAATAACACCAAGTATGAAATTAGGTGGCATGTTTTAAGTAACATGCACAGTGCATAGTTAATGTCACCTGAGCTGCAGCCCTACAGTGTTTGACATGTGTCTCCAACTGCCCTACAGCTGCAGTCGCTTCTCTTTCTGCACTCTCAGCTGTGTGCAGCCCCAGCAGTTGCTTCTCCAAGTCTTTTTGTACCAACTGCAGCTGGTGCATAACATCCTCTAGATGATGGTATGCGTCCTCCTTTTGCTGCTTGGCCAGGTGCAGCTGACCTCGTGCCTCTTTGACCAGCACCTCCAACTGTTGCTTGACCAACAGTTGGTGTTGCATACAGCAGCACTCGTACACAGCCTGGACCCATCGACACAAGGACTCACAGGCCTTGCTCACCTCTCGCACAGACTCTGGCACAAACTGGGGACTGTGAACTATCTGGCCGAGCTGCTGCAGCTGTTCATTTGTCACAGTGTATCGGTCAAAAAATACCAACTCCTAAGAGAGATATTCACAAGAAAGCAATTGCAAAACAGCCTTTTATGCCATTGTTAATCCACTGCTGACTGTTCTGAACTTGCGTATGACATTCCTGTACTATTTTTATTATTAAAAGAGGTATTTCCCAATATAAATATTTTGCCACACACCTGGAAAAAGTTGGATTGTCCAAGAAGCTGTTTACTGCTCTCCCACCCTGGTGGACGATTAAACAGCAAACAAATGGCGTCCATGATTTTCACCACTCCATCAGGTGGATCTCTGTAGTGGCGCACCTCCTCCAGGTCAGATGGATTCAGACAATTAAGAATCTTCAGGCCTGACAAGAACACAGGTTTCACCTTGGAAAAAAATAAAATAAAATATTATGTTTCCTTCTCGGTTTTACATGCTCTAAATTGTTCTAAAGGATTTGACTGCCAAATGTCTACACAGCCTAAGGTAGTACAATGAAATTAGGTGATTTTTATAATGTGATCTGTACATAAATGTGTTGGGCTTCTTCAAAATATGTTATATTAATTCTATGGTTTTGGATGCATTTTTTAATTTAACAGGAAATCTGTTTACCTGTTCCTGTGCATGATTTATCTGCTCTTCCAAATGATACAGCTTGTTCTCCTCTACTGCACATGTCTCGGAAGCTTCATCGAGCAACCTCCTCTGGTAATCCACAGCTCTGATTAGCTCTTTCTCTCGCTGCGGGATGGAGAGGAGATGGAGATATATGAAAACATTACACAAAAATGTTTTGTTATAAGGAAACTGAATATTCAAAACTGCAATATTATCTGAGTGGTATATACTGTATGTAGGGTTACTTCAACAATAATTTCTTTTTTAAATATTAGATGCAAAAAATGTTACTGTTAAGAGTTTCTGAGTTTTAATTAATACACGTAATTATTTTTCCTGGTGTGTAAAATGTTTTTCAGCCTCCATAGGCCTCTGAAGTGCACTCGATATATTGCTTATAAATTACTTTTGACTGCAGTGAAAAATAACCTCTTGTGGTATAGAAATTGTGGCAGTCAATACTGCTGCAACCTTACACAGAATATTGATCCCACTTAAAATGCTGAAGTACTCTACATTACCTGCTGTGTCGCAGCAAACTTCTCTTGCAGTCTTATTAAGTGCTGTTTGTACTGCACAGCTGTGTTGTTCATAACATCCAAATGAGACAGAACAGTGGCAACTCTGAAAAGATACAATAGTTATTGTAGTGTGTATGTGTATTTATGCTCTGTTTATAAAAGATAAAGTGTCGAGAAAATATAATTTAAACCTATACAGTCCACTGAGATCCAAATAAACAGTTCTGTGACAAACACTAAGGTTACCTTGTTGAATTTTTATTGCAGCTATGTCATACTGTTCAGGATGTAGTCTGTAGTGCAGTTTAGGATTACATTATAATTTTCAGTGTATCTAATGTTTATGTTTAGTGCAGGTTTCATGCAGGCATAGGATAAGGTCACTATATAAATAGTATATAAGTTGATATATAATGCTAGCTCACAGTATTGTAATTACGAATTAGTATATGCACAGCAGACCATTAAATACTGCAGACACAGGGAGAAATAGAGGAAAAAATTCTACCCATCTACCGGTTTAAAAACAACTACCTGTTGGCTTGGCTCTGCCGTTGCTTGTGCAGATGGTTGTAGAGGAAACAAAAGTGGGCAATGAACTCCATATAAGTCTGAGGACTGAAAGGCTGAGCTTGTAGTAGGACAGAGGCATACTGACACGAAGATTGATGGATTCCTGCCATAGCTGCAGGCAGGCTGACCTCTAACCCTTCTTTCTCCACTAGATAAAAATAAAAGACAAATAGATGCAGTATGTCTTTGTGCAGTCTGGAAAGTAGCAAAATTAAAGTGAGTATAGATTAACTTTAGTGGTGGCTCACTTGTGTGGGGACTGGATTTGAGGCACTGAGCAGCAACTTCCACTAAAGACTGATTGGACCAGGGCTGGTACACCTCCACACAGCAACTGAAGCTCAGGGCCTTGGTCAGCTGTGCCTAGATCACAAAGTATAACAGGTCATCCATTTAGATCTAATATATACATTTCGAAAGCTGACATACATAATGGCACAACATGCACAACTTGCCCCAAATACAGTATAACATCACAGTAGAGTCCACTTGGTCTACATTTAAGTTAGGACTACTCAACAACACGGACTACAATTGGTAAGTGGACCTTTGTGAAACAGTTACATGCCTGGGTTTTGTAATGGAATATAGGTACAAAGGTTCACTGAAAAGTGTTGTAATTCAAAGAAAATAATTAATTTACATTCCATCCATGAGTTGTATTGTTGGTAGGCATCCCACTGCTGTCTGACATGGTGAAAGGAAGCAGCAGGAACACATGTACTTTTCTGTGGCTTTGGCTTAAGTACCTTTGTTAAAAGAAACAGAACAAATATGTTTATGTACTCACATATAAAAAAATATATATTTACTGTCCTAGTCTTAAGTTTTTCAATAAGCACATTATAGTAAATGATGCAACATCACCGTCATCATCAGTAAAACTATAGTATAAATTAATGTAGTGATCAATGCCCACATAGCAAGCATCACATTAGCATTACATTCACATTTGGATGTGAGTAAATACACTAAATGTATCTCTAGGCCTAATCTTCTAGCAACAACATTTGATGTGATTTAGTGGTAATGACAGTTGTCTCTAAACATATGGAAAACTAGCCCTGATTAATTAGGTGTTACCCTCTTACTTCTCAAACATCCAACTGTCCATAAGGTATCTTCTTGAATTCTTAACAGCAGTCACTCTGGAAACAAGGTTTCTCAACTCCTCATCTGTGTAGAGCCCTGGGTAGGTTCTGTGAGCCATCGCCACCAAGAGTTCTTCTCTGACAGCCTGGCTAATTCCTTCATGGACCAGTATGATGACATTAACTCCATCCACTCTTGTTTGATTCCCAGCCTCTTTTAATATTTCATGCAATTTATTCTCATTACCAGGATGCACCTCCATCAACACATAGCCTGTTACATAGGCAGCTAAACGCACAGTGGTTTTACGGCCTGTGCCTCTGTCTGAGCCAATTAGCACTCCGTGACCTCCAGGTATGAGCAACGCTCTGAGGATATGTAACAGCTGACTTACCCTCTGTCTGTGTACAATGCATTTGGTTGTATTGTTGTAGTTGTTATCAACTTTACCCTCCTCTTTACTGTCAATGAGCACACACAGCGCCTGCAGTAGTACATCAAGGTCTTGGTCCTGGTAAGAAAAGCTACATCTAAAAGTGTGTTGCTGATTCAAAGACTTTATGGCTTCAGAGAGGCCAGGACCATAAACAAGCTTAGCCACTATGCCCTCCATGTGCTGAAGAATCTGGGGTTGCAGAGGGTGAGTTTTTAGGCTTGCCTCTTCTGAGTGATTGTTTTCAGACAGCAGGGAAGGTTCAGTCAATGCACAGTCTTTCATCAGGTCTGACTGGTCAGCTGGTTTTGGCTCTTGAGGCAGATTTAGTATTTCTACACTCTGACCTATTGGCTTACAGGTGCCTGCTGTGTCTGTGGGTAGTGTGTGAATAGCAAGGCTTGTGACAGTGGGTGAGTCATCTCCACCGGCATGCTGGATTTCATCAAACAATCTGATTCCATAGTGTATTGTTGCTGTCTTGGCTATGAGTGACACAAGAGTTTTACTTTCATCCTCGGAGCATAACCTATCACTGAAAGTACGCATACACTCATGCATCCAAAGATGTACTATTTTAAGAACTGATGCTGCAGGCTTTGACAGGACTGATTGATTCTGCAATGTCCCTGTGTTTTGAATGTTAGGCTGCCACAGGTACATCCCCCAAAACACCTTCTGAAGGTCATGATGGGAAAATATGAAATGGGGCCGCAGCTGAGTAGGCTGGAATTGGTCACATACTGCATGATACAAACTTTTAGTTGCAGTAATGATACAACATGCCATGTCCTCAATACTCTGCTGAAGTGGCATGTCTTTGAGCCAGATTTTTAGCCAGGGAGAATGGAGAGACAATATGACATCCATAGACAGGCTAGGGAGCACAAAAATGGAGAACAGGCGTGAGAGCCTGGATGATATCACATTACTGTGGTGATTGCCCGATCCAAAGACACAACAGGTAGCCATATAGCTGATGGTTCCAGAATTCAATAACTTGAAGTGGTAAGTATCAAATGTTAGAACCTCTCCCTTTGAAATATTCTGTCGTAGCATCTCTAGAGTGGCTGACGTCTTCCCGTAGACATCTATCAACAGGAAGACAGAAATATTAACCTCATAAAGCTTCACCCAGTGCAAAATCAGATTAAAATTTAATATTAGTTCACCGTAAGGTAAATGTTCTTACTCACCGCGGGGAGTTTCATGCAAATCATCCACAAAAAGAAGCAGTCTTGGCTGTTTTGGCATGGAACCCATAGTATCTTTATAGTTCTTCTGGCAGCTTATGTTATTCATTATAGTGAGCAGGTCTCTGGAGCTCAGGAGTGGGCTGGCTGGTAGGCTAATATGTGGCTTGTCAAAACTCAGCAAAGTTTTGCACAGGGTCGTTTTTCCAGAACCAGGCTCCCCTGCGAGCAACACTGGCTGGTTTGCCTCCAACATGAGGTTCAGGAGATAGGTATGCTTTCCATACTATATAAACAGATTGAAGACACTTGTTAGTTAAAATGTTAAAATGCAGTTATTACTGCATTTATATACTTTCACTAAACTAGAAAGAATGTTCAGGACAAACCTTGGGAGTGATGGAATTTGTCAACAGTGTCTTGGGGCATATCTTGCTGTCGTTGTTAAAAAAGTGTTCAAATACACTCTCTTTATCAGGAACCACAATTTTGTACCGGCAAGCAAACAGCACTTGACGGGCTAGTAAGTCAAACTGTGGCCAGTGGCTGAAAGAAAAACATAAAACATGAAGAAAATTGGTGAATTATATTTATTTAGGGTTAATAGCAATAACATCAATAATCAATTATTTGCATAAATATAGGTGACTATATAACATTTCCATAAAGATTATCTTACCGAGGATGCAGATGGCCACTATATCCCCAAATATAAGCCACCAGAAAAAGATTTCTGGCCAGCAGCTGTTGTTTAGCATGGGAATCTGTGCCTGCCGTGTCAGTTCTGTGTGTATCTGGTGGGAGAAGTGATACAGTAATAATAAAAGTAAAGTCACCATCTTAATGAGTCTGTATGTTTACAAGGTCATATGTTAATGAATAATGATTATACCTCTTCTTTCTATTTGTGGCATTGCCTCAGATGTTTTCACTTCCTTCCCAAAATACTGTAGGAGGGCACGTAGGATCCGAACAAATGACATGATTTCTTGCAGTCCATACATGAGGTTTTTAGAAGATTCTCTTTCATTATGGATTGCAGAGGTTAAAGCCTTTTGCCTGAGCAAACTAATAGTGCTGGAGAAAAGGTCTTCAGCCAGACGATTCCACATTTTCAAGGTTCCTTGATCCAGTTTATGCTCAAAAGAGAGAGCATCCATTTCACTCTTCCACACAGCCTTCCACAGATCAGTACCTGTGAAATAAACAAGGCTGCAATGCGTCACTGCAGAGGGACTTGCATCATGTAGATCAGTGATCTCCATAAGTAGCTTAAGGTGTGATTGGGATTGCAGTGTTTCACCCGAAGGCAGGCAAAGAAATGGGTTCTCAGGACTGCAAAGTGTGGTTAAGTAATCTAACCAGCCGGGCTGCCCCACAGGATTCCCATCCAGTACCAGCCATTTTATTATTAATGTCCGATTACTCTGATTCTTGTCACAGATTGTAGGACTCGTTAGTTCAGGTCGTTCTAAATCTCTCAGCACCTTTGCAACAGCTCCATCTTGCCATCCTCTCTTTTCACAGAAGCAGCCAAATACCTCTTTGTGGGACATGGCATTAGGAAATAAGACCAGAGTGTCAACAGAGGTCCAGGTTGAAGCAGAAATATGTGGGGTAACTCCTTTAATCATACTGTCATTTTCAAAATCATATTCCATTGCCTTGGCAGCCAGATGATTGAGTGACCCAGCTAGAGCAGAGTAACAGGTTGTCTTTCCACTACCAGATGGGCCGATAAGCATAACTGCCTGAGAGAATTTCATGGTCTGGTAGAGTGTAAGAGCACTGCGAATTATTTCGGGGTCAGAGTGAAACAATTTCCTTTGTAATTCTTCTGTAACTGCTTCTTTAAGTTGGTTCTTTTCTTCTTCCTCCATGTATTGTTGGAAAAGAGGAAACTGGCAGGCTATCGGAAATGTTTCCTTGAAAATGACATAGAACTGTGAGGCTTTCTTGTGCTCATAAAGAACAGGTAACAAGACAGAAAGAATTGCTTTGACAATAGCTGTCTCTTCTGTTATTACCTGTATAATTGACAAATGAGAACTGTGCCACCTGGAAGACTTTTCAGTTTCTTTTTTTTCCCTCTCAACAACCCCAGTAGTCACATTTTGTGAAGACTTAAGATCAGTTTGTTTTGCCGCCAATCCTTCAACCTCATCAAAAATTTCTCGTTGTCTTATACTTTGTCGTAAGTGCATTTCAGTGGCGGAGATGATCTTTTGCAAGACAACAAGATAGCAACTCTGGTTGTCAGTGATGAAATCTGGCAGACAGAGTAAATCTTTGGCCAGGCTGAGGAGGGACACTAGATGTTGACTTAAAGACTTGGCGTCTGAAAAACCAATGGAAGTCAGCATTACTTCTGCAATGATCCTGTAATCTGGATGGGTTAACGCAATAGGTCTGGTTGCACATCGCAGACTCTCTGGAATCTCAGATGTATACCCCTTTGATGAGATGATGACACATCCATAGCTTAGGCTGGCAGAAATGCTTTTCCCTGCAATTACCATATGGTATTCTGAATCAGCAAAGGTTTTGCAACCCGAGACCACTTTTTGACTCTTATGTCTTGTTAACCCAGAGAAGAATTGATGAATGTCTACTAGATGCTGTCCCAGTAATGACAGGACCCCTTGTGTTAGTAAGTCCACAGAGTCCAGTAGAAGCCATGCTCCAGTTTGGAGGGCGCCCAACAGCATCCGCTGAACAACATTGGGTCTCATGCTTGGACAACATTGTATGCTGACAACCTGTCGCCCCAGTGCTTTTCCTAAGTGGACCACAGTCTTTTTCCTTCCAGACATGCAAGGTCCCCTCACAAACCCACATCTGTGACTTGTCAGAGCAAGGAGAATCCCCAGTATCGCCCGATCTGTGGAAGGAGTATGCACCATCACCCAATCTTCTGGACCATAATACTCATAATCATATTTGAGTCGATAGCCCAAAACTTCCACGTAACATGTTGGATCATCATTGCTTTTCAGACTCCAATCATTTGAGTTTATGTAATACTTCATCAAACGTAGCCACTCAAAAGACGACTCCAGAGGTACAAATTGTACTTCCATGAGTTGAGACAGCTGTTGTGCATGGTTCATTGTAAGTTGCACTAAAGCACGCAGACACATCATCATATACTTAGAAACCAGAGACTCACTTTTAGCCCCTGTAAGTCCATCCCTTATGGTATGGCAAAGGCTTTTCAGTTTTTCAGAGCTGTATGCCTTTATGTTGCTCAACTTCACTGGGCTTGATTCTTGGAAAGCTTGCAGAAGAACCTTGCACCAAACTGCCTCCTCAGCCACCAGCAGACACTGAAGAGGATATTCAGGCAACAGATCCAGCACAGGTAATGCAATTTTCCTTCTATCAGCAATGTGGTGCACAATGTCTCTAATTTTCTTATCACATGCAAAATCTTGACTGGATGGTTCAAGCTGGTTTCGCACAACAGAACATTGTTTCATGAGCTGTACCATGGTCAACTTTAATTGTTTCTCAAAGACACAAAGCCAAACCAAGGCACTGAGATCTGGTTCCAAAGGAGACAGAAAGGTAATGTGCTCCTGGAGGCTGCCAAAAACCCCAAGCACCTTCATCTGTGTGTGGCTTTGAGATGTAGCCCCAGAGTTTTTAACATCTCTTGTATTAGACAGTATTTCACAATCCACCTCGAGCCAATGTACCCCTTTAAAGCATTTGCGTACAAAGGGTTGCAGTGTGAAAGCCGTTGGGCGAAAGGAGAGTAGCTGTATCACTTCCCTGTCACTCAAGAACCAGAGCCTTGGAAACTGTTCAAAGAAGGTGTCCAGGAGATCCATCATCTGGCTGGAAATGCCCTCCATTGTAGACAGACCATCAATGAGAACCTGGTAGAGGCTATTGTGATGAAATCTGTCATTGATCATGGAATTCTCATTGTAATGAACAAAGTTCAAAACATGAGGGTCATTGGATATAGAATGCATAATTTCCTTAAATGTCTCGTTAACTGGTTGGAATCGCTCCAGCTATGAAAAAATGAGAAAACTGACATGAGAAAAGCTCTGAAATTTATCAGTTAGTACATCTGTTATCAGCAATCCAAAAATTAGATATGTTTGACTTGTGATGACAGAGACATACCAAATCCACTCTCTGAACACTAAAGCTTTCGTGGAACACCTTGGTGAGGAAGGCCCATGTTTGCTGGTATCTTTCAAATAAATAAAGCAGCTTCCCTATAAATATTTAAAGGGAAAGCAAAAGAAAAACCAATTTCTGCACTTGGTGGCAAATTTTCACAACATTTCTTTTATTTTGTTTTCTGAATATCCACCTTACCAAGATCTTGTAGTGATTGCGCCCAATCCTCCATCTGCAGTCTGAACTCCACACTGTGTGGGGACTTCAACATGATGGACAGAGTCATCAAATCGTTCTCAATCTCAGCAAACTGTATTTCCAGACCTGAGTGGGAAAATACATGGCAAATCCCAGAAATCTGTAAGCAGAATATTGATTTTACACATTTCCCCCAAGTGACAGAGCCAAAGCATAACTGCTTATAATGACTACAACAATAACTACATCTGTATTATTATTATTTGCTAGCTTCTTATTCAGTCTCACCAATGATGGTGAATCCTGCATCACTGCAGGAATTGCCAGTTTGATGATCTGAAATGCTGCCCTCTGTGGGCTTCTCTGTCCCACGTTGTGGCTCACAATGCTGCCAAACAGGGAGAGTGAATTTATCCAGCTGGAACAGTCTGGCTTCCCATTCCTGCCGCAGTTTTTGAAAGGTCTGCTCCATGTTACACTCTGCTTGTGCATCACTGCATATCTGACAGAAAAGGTACCATAAGCAAAGTGTCATGTGTTAATGACATATGAAGAGAATTTGTTCTTTGTTGAGACTGTTTTCACAAGCAAATATTTCAACCCCATTTGTTTCCTGATTTTAGTAGCACTGCCATGACATGCTCAATATGTAAGAGGTCTCCCGCTCTCACCTTGGTAAGAAGTTTCTGGTCAACTTCAAGTTGTTTAGACAATATTTCAGCAACAGTCACCTTCTTCTCTGGGACATACAGTAGGCCCATGCCTGCCAGATGGAGTGTATTTTGATCATTTTAGATATGCTGTGGTTATATACATGTGTTGCAATATGGGTACAGTGTCTGACCTTCAAAAATAGCTCTCCAGTGTTTATATTTGAGTGTGGGGCTCTGCAGCTTGGCCATGACCGCAAGCTGATTATTTAAGCTTTCCAGGATTCCTAAAGTCTCCTGCATCACAGCATCATGCAGAGGTATAACACTTGTTAGAGATAGAGCTTGCTCCTTCCACTTGGCAATTTTCCTTTGACCTTGTGACACCACATCCTGACAGAAAAGTATTTCAAATGATTTGTTGGTTTAATTCACATAGACAATGGTAATAGCTTAGGGTTCACTATCACAAAAAAAAGAATATTCTTGCTTTTACAACGCAGAATGGTTTATAAGCAGTTCTTAGCATTTCTGCATGTTTGGATCATGAGATAAGCTGTGCTTGTCCAGTTCTTAAGTACTTTTTGTCTCCAAAGAAATAAAATATGGCAATCAATTAAGAAGAAACCAAATTCAAGGTTAAGTAAATTTTAAATAAATTAGTTAGAATTTGTCATCACCATGAATTCATACACATAATTCATAATTTTATCATCTTCTTAATAACCAGAGAGAAGTTTACCTCGCAGAAAAGCAGCTGTTTCCATTCTTCCATCCATGTTGTGTACACAGATATCAGTTCCCACAACTCTTTACGGGCTTCGACAATCTGAACATCTGTTGTCAAAACGGTCAAATCCATTGGATGTTCTAATGGGAGGCAATTAAACAGTCTGATAAAATTAAGTGTTTAATCTATCAGTGGTCAAATCTAAAAGCACAATTTCGAAAGCATTATTTTCCTCAAGCCCGCACATGATTTATATCCAGAATTTGTACCATCTCACCTTTTAGGTTTTGACTGTTCCTACTAAGTTGTCCTAGCTTTGCACTGAGACTGTGCGCATGTGCACACATGTGGTTCAGTGTGGAGACCATCTCTTTTGCATTCTGGGTTGGGTCAAGGAAGGGTCCAGATGAAGCTTTAGAGACCACATTTTTAAGGTCATACACCAAAAATGAGAACATCGTGTCCAATGCGTTAGCCACTGAAGGAAGACGGTGACAGACAATGTTATCTGCTTGCTTCAAGAGGGGAATAAAGCAATCCCACATGTGCAGCATCTAAACACAGAACAAAAAACAGAAGCACATGAACTGCAGTGTAAAAAAATCTATAACTAAGATGTAATAAAACAGCCGTAATGTTCCAATATAATGCATGAAACTGAGTTTTACAACTATAATGTGGTTTTCAGTAGGATCATTTTCACTTTTATGCCTGCAGACCTTTTCTTCCAAAGTCATCTCCTGTTCAGTCATCTTCCTGTAGTTCAGGCAAATAGTTTCCTGGAGGGAGTGAATGTACTCCAAACGTTTCTGCGTGTCAGCCAACATTTTCACAGACTCCCTCACCTGAAGAGAAGACAGCATGTCAAGTTTGTCATAGCTAACAAATTATCTTCAATTTAAAATGTATTTCCTGGCCCTAGAATCATGGATGGCCCAAACATTATGTAACTTCAGTGTTGTTCACTGTTTTAAACCTAAATTTTAAGATGAAAAAGCATTGTAGTTACAATACTTGGTGAGTTTCTTGTCCCTTAGACTCTAGATGGTGTAAGACTCTAGACTATAGGTAATGTGAAGTAAAAACCCTCACTTTTGATACTGTATGTAGCATGGTTGGTTTTGCGATTAGAAATCATCAAAATGTCTGATATCAGGTGAGTAGAATCTCATTATGCTACAGAGTATTGAATATTCATTAAATATTGACGTTAATGAAAAGGTACTTTTATAAGTATTGCAAAGCAAAATGTTGACAGATTTGTGAAATGATAAGCAAGCTGGGTGACAATTAGGTGAAATACAACCAAACCATAAACTCTCACTCGGACTTGCAACTGCTTTTTTAAAGTGTTTAACAACTCGTCATCACAAAAGTTCACTGGAGTACTAACTCATGCCACCACCAGTATAAGACCTTAATGCACTTGGCATCACTTGATCATTCTCGGATAATTGGATCTAAATTCAGAACACATTTGGTCTGACGAGGCAGAGTCCTCATGATGAATAATTAAATGAAAGTGTGTGTGTGATGAAAACAGTCTCAGGGGTTCTGAATTTTCGATTTGCAAACACTGTAAAGGTAAAACAGGGAAAACTAGGGTATTGGGTCTGATTTTTCTTTATTGCATAACTGGTCATCTATTTCTTTCTTCTTTTACAATTTTCTTTTTATTATGTAACTTTAATATTTATTATGTGTTTTTTTATGTAACGTTCAAAGAGTTTCTGTACCATAAGTGCATATTTTGAGAGGTCATGTAAGTCTCGGGGTTCGGTCTTGAGCTCAGCAGTAGCCTTCTCCAAGTCTGATATGATGCTTTCTGAGTGCAGCTTTATCTGCTCAACAAGCTGCTCTAGCACTTCCTCTTCAATGATCTTCAGCCGTTGCCCTTGAAAAACAAAGGTAAACAGTATTAAAACATTCAGCACAAAAACAAAAATTAACCCATCAGCTGACCATACAGTTTACTACTTTACAAAGCCAGGGAACAATAACTAGTCATTCCTTTTTGAAAACATTGTTTCATTACCCCTTTCTGGTTTGGGAGGCAATGCCAATTTGAAAAGTTCTTATTACTCTTCCAAGTAACGCTGGAGAGGAGTTTAACTACTTTAGAGCCGACATACCTAGATTTTCCTTTATGTGGGTGCACTGGATGATGAACAGGTGGTTGGAGGTAGAGATTGATGAGGGAACTGTGCAGATTCTTTTGGTCCAGTGGCGGACCTTCTTTATGTGTTCCTCATAGAGTAACACGGGTTGACCCATCATGGATTCCAAAAAGGCTCGACTCCACTGGCCAATGAACAAATGGATGTCCATCAGCCACGAGTAGCTCTCACACAGCTGCTGAATTTCTAGTTCAGCTTCCTGTACAGAGAACAGTGAGAATTACTAGGAAGGTGTGCAAATGATTTAACACATCTATTGATTGAAATGACATTAACATTGGCTAGTATTTGATTTGAAAGTGACACTCTTGCCTGCATGAACTTGGCCTGCTCTTTTTCAACTTGTTTTGTAACATCACTGTTGCTGATCTGCCACTCAAGCTGCCTCTTGCGGAGGGGATAGTAGCAGCCATGCACCCTGTTGCCCTGCATTGTTACCAAGGGCTTTTTAGGCAGCACCAGCAGGCAAGATGATAGGTCTCTGGGCAATTTCCTACAGCAAAACTTTTGGGATCTGATCATTCCATCATTATTCTTATTCTCCCCTGGGAATTAAAACACATTGGTAAAATAATTTGTCTTCAAACTGTTGGTAAAATCATAGACCAAAAATATAACTAATCTGATTTTGGAACCATCTCTATTTTTAGACCACAATGATCCATACAGCAACAGGAATGACAACTTTGGGCTGGGTTCAGGCACATTTTCATATAGTGAATGCTGCGATGAAATCATCTGAAATCAGAGCAGTCAAAACACAAATGGCCATACCTGTAATAGTGGGAGGTGCAATAAAAGTGAAGTCAGAGGTGAAATCCTGAGCAAAATCAGTGGTGAGGAGACTGTTGCTGATCTCTAGGAAGAATCCACAAGTATCACACATCTACTGGAGAAGACAGGTGTTACGATGCTGGAGATAAATTCATTTTAAAAGCGCTATTCAAAATTACACTACTTGAATAAACAGAGGTCATGAACATAACATATTAAATATAATGCAACTACTAATCCCACACAATTGTTGGATATGTCTTACTGAAAATTAGGTTTATATTGATGCTGTAGGACAAACTTAATATGATTTACTATGAGTATATCCAAGGCTTTAGTAATCCAGTCATTCTACAAGTGCAGCCATTTTTAAGTTGATGGGGTGCTAAGATTATTAACTAGAAAAATTGAATATTTGCTGTAATGTTCAAATTTTTTTTTTTTTTAACTTTTACCAGTTGTTACAAGACAAATATGAGACAAACATATGCCCACAACTGAAAAGTATAATGTATTGTAGGTGTCTCGGTCTTCACAACAGTGAAATGTGTAAATTACCTGAATCATAGAGTCGCCAACAGTCAGGAGTGCTTCACTCACTGCTTCTTGGAACTGATGTATCGGTGGGTCCACAGTCAGCTGACTGCTGGCACTGAAACACAGCTCAGTGTGAAAGAGACAGCACTGCTGACATTTCTTCCTCTGACAAACAAAAGCACATCATGCACCATTAATATAGCATTCATTTGATTACATTTTAATAAAATTCTTTGTCAATAAGCTTCATCTGATGCTCCCTCCATTATTTTATGTAGCAGTGGTGCTTCATAGTTTTGTATCAATATCTCTCCTGGTATTAGTTTGAAGGCAGTTTGTAAAATTCTTCTATCAGAAAATATTGTGTATTAAATACAAAGGTGAGAAAAATATATTTATAGCCAACAATCTTTTCTTGCAGGAATGTTCTTGTAGTGGGACACTGCTACATAAGTAGTGATAATAAATGCTCTCGTCACCTTCAAAACATCGCAGAGAAAAGAAATGACATCTTGTTGGATGATCATGGCAGAACTCTGCACAGTCATTTGATTGATGAGAGCACCAAAGTTGCCCAATTTCTGCAAGATGCTTTCAGACCAGGCCAGCTCTTTCTTCAGCTCCTGCTGATGAGCCACATGGATGTGAATGGGCTTGTAGCTTTGATTTGGCTTTTTAGCATATTCCATGTGCAGCTGTAGCTCCTGGTGTGCCTTGTAGCTGTCCTCTTTTACCTGGGGATAAACCCACAACATCACAGCAATAACAAAATACATAGATAAAGTTCTCCAGAGATAAGATTTTAATAACATATGATATTAAAAAAATTATGCTTCCTAGAAAATTGACCACATGCCAATCTATTCCAAAAATGGACAGGCTTGTTTTACAGATGTAATTATAATTTTATTTTCCATTGTCTGAAATTGTATTGAATTGTATTGAATGAAGAAAATGGCTGATGCTATAGACCACTGTGTCCCTGTGTCCCATTTTATAAGATTTTGTCCCAGGGTCCCCCATCTGGTAAGAATTTTGCTTTTAAATGTTTTATTACACAAAGTATATGAAACACAAGATCAAAATAGTCATTGTGCTACTTATGGATGAATTTTCTTTTTTTTTTTTAAATAAAAATAAAAATTACCCTTTTTGCTGAGGGCCCCAGATCCAAATGAGAACTGTTCTATTATTAAAGCTGTTCATCACACCTTAAGACAGGTTTGAGTTTGTTATTGTTTTGTTTTACGACAGAAAAAAAAATCATGGTACCGCATTTAGGATGACAGCTCTGTACTCTAGTAACTTCTCCAGTATCTGCAGACGCTCTTGATTCATGGTTATCAGTACATTCTTGAACTCCAGCAGTGTGTAGGTTCTCGACTCCTCCCGGGGCAGCAAGTGTGTCTCTTTCAGTTCTTCAATTATTCTGTAAAAGATACAGTATCATTAGCACATAATTTCAACAGTTAATGTTAAAGCTTAACATCTGTCCCATCAGATCCAAAATTGGCCACAAGTCCAATAACCCATTCAGTATTACACCAAAATAAACTTTAGTTTATACTGGATGATTTGCATGTGAATGTAACTCACCTGCTGAATAGAAAAAGAGCATTTCTGTACTGAGGTACAGCTAGGAGCAGCATATCCTGCAGATCCTCACACTTTCGCTGAAAAATTATTTTGCGCACATTTCTATTCCACCTGTCACAAAAAAAACATCAAGTAGATGTAGCATGAAGATTAAAAAAAACAAAACAAAAGAGATAGAAAGCACAGCTTATATGTACTTACCAGGTGAAAGCTTTCTGCAGTCTAAAGTCCCTGAAAAATGGGATCTCCTGCAAAGCTGTCCACAATGCAGACTCTCTGTACCACTCTGCTAGACTGACAAGTCCGCCATAACCCCTTTCTGTCACATGTAGTACAGTATTAGGGGAGACGATGTAGTGCTCAGAACCAGCTTCACTGGAATGAACCACTCGCAGGTCATACGGTCTACAAAAAGAGGACATATCACTCTATTCATAGTTTAATTGTGTGAATCCAAGTAGAATGAAATTCCTGCAGGAACATCTACAGGAGTCTGAAATTAAAGCATACCACATATCCTTATTTCAGTGTACCTGTAAGAGTCCGCATCCACCTCTTTCAGGTAATAAAGCTCCCACTCTCCCAGGTCTCTTTTCTTGGCAAAGATCTGAACTACCTCTGTGCCACTGAGAGGAACTTTATTTGGTTGTGTCGCGTTCCCATTTTTCACGGTCGTTATATTTTTATCTTTACATGTTGTGACTTTTATGGATTCATCTTTCCCTGTAAGACTGAAACAATAGAAACTGAGTGTCAACAATGGAGCAATAAATTTGGGAATCAAATAGTTTGTGGAGCAAATACAGCTAAATGTGTCAGCTCTGTATGGTAAGTAGAAAAATCACTGTGTGACAGAGCTCCTATAATAAAACAATGTCTGGAAAATATTTATTTCCAGCAGACATTTCTGTCAAATGCCTATCAAGACATTCCTACTCCTGGGGCTAATCTGTTATTAAGTAGTGATTACAGTATTGTATTTATGTCATAACTCGTCACAACATTTCACATCAGCTAAATTAGGAATGACATCATACCCAAAACTTTTAAGATTGTATCAGAACAAACAGGCACATTAAAATCAAAATCAAATCTCTGTAATTATTCCATTTACCTCTGAGCTGTCGACTCATCAGCAGTTCTGACAGGGATGTGGGTCCCTAATGCTGAGGCCATTAGTCGAGGTCCCTCGGTCCATTTTGTGTCATCTGTAGCTCTCCCAGGTCCTACTTGGGTTATAAGATGAGGGAGTTTCACCACCGATAAAGGTCGCTCAGAAGGGATATTTCTGAGGATAGGGGTACGGCTGAGCAGAGGCCTGGACACAAAAGCTGCTGAGAGAGAAGGTGGCTCCCGGCATAGAGGTGGTAAAGTCACTTTAGGAGAGCGGGCCTTTTTCTTAACTTTGGATCCAGGACTAGTAATGTCTTTACCACAGGTCTGAGGAGCTCCATCATGGGATTTTTCCTCTGATGGGGCAGCAAACATGCTGCTGATCTCTCTATGAATACCATCAGCAGGTTTAGGTACCACAAACGTTGCCTTGACAATCTACACTAAGAATTTAACTTTGGAATTTCTGGAAAAACAAAAACAAAAAGGTAAGTTAAACTCTCACCACCATATCATGCTATACCCATCTTATCAGAAACAAGATAATTTTATGTGCATAGAATTAGCGAGGTCTCTATAAGGATCCTGTTCCATTCTGTAAGCAACAAACACAGACATGGATGAGCCAAATCTTGGGTTGATAGAAATACTTAATAGTTATCAGATAATCATTTAATGGCAAAGCCTATTGAAAACAGATGTATGGAAATAAAGAGTTGTTTTTGCCATTGTTTGTTGTCTATCTACATATTATATATTATTATCCAAATATATTATCTTTTTGGTGTATGACTGTCTTTGCAGAGACTTTTTCCTTACCTAAAACTTGAAAAGTTGCATTTTTAAATGATTCAGCAAGTAATAAAATAGAGGGTGCATCCTGCTGGTAAAATCTTGATACTGCACTGCAGATAAACGTTAACATTAGCTTAACTTCTATTAAATCTCACCAACAATCATACAGCACTGATATAACTTGTTTTAACTGAGAGACCTATTTGTATGTACATGTATTATTCTTGATGTGATGTTTAAAATTATTCAAATAAATCTCGGGTCTATGTATTCACGTTGTCCTCCATTACCACATTGCGTACGTTTACCAGCGAAGCATTACACGGGCGAGCACTTTGTGCTAGTTAACGTCAGCTAGTTATGCTAACCTCGTTATTGCTAGCTAAAGTTAACCCAGTGAGTTGTAAACCAAAGACGTTACACTTGCCGCAGTTTAACACCTTTTAATATTGCCAAAGTTCAGTTAACACAAGAATTACAAAGCAGATAGTGATTCTAAAGTTAAATAGGTACTTTAAACTACTAACTAGCTAACAACATGGGGAAAAAAACTAAGTGTGACTTTCTTACCTGGCTCTGAAGAAGTTGTGAGTGTAGCCACGGCGACGGCTCGTTACCAAGGTAACGCACAGTAACTTAAATTGGACTGGAGCTGGTCTTTCTGCTGCTAAAGGTCAAGCACGCCCTTCTGAACTGTTAATAACATTTGACCGTATCGCTTTTTTTTACCCGAGTTTGTCAAGACTAAAGGAAACGACACAAAACACTTGGCTAAAAAGAAATCACTGCAAATCATTCCGGTGTTACACCGTATTGGGTTACCTATCCGTTACCGTGACCTGCAGTGTTGGAAGAAGTAGGATCGATTAAAAATAGCCACAATGTAAACAATAATCAATTAGCCAGGCCTACAAGTTAATATCCTGCATTTAAAATCCTAAAGTTAGAATTGTTAGGCTTACCACATAAACTTAGTTAAAATGCTAAAGTAAAATTAGGCCTAATTTTGCAGTAAATCGGTCTGTATCTGATTAAGGCTATTAAACAACGTATATTATTAGTGATCTATATTCTATACTCTATTATCTCTATTCTGATGAGCCAATGCGTAAATAGCATTTTAATGTATCAGTCATTATATTTAAAATGTTGCTGGTAATACTATAGGCTACTATAGGAATTTTTAAGGAGGATTTTCTTGTAATGGAGTATTCTTACATTGATTGATTAATAGGTTACTGTTACTTAGTAAAGCAAGTAAAGCATCTGAGTAGCCTACTTATTCTAACAGTGCAGATCACACAATATGATGGGCCACCATGGTTATAACATCCGGATTTTAAGATATTAAATTCCTCAGAAACATTTCCTCTCCTGCCTGTGTACTACCCCGTAGAAGTGTAGCTTTAGTGTGTGAGCTGCCTCAGCAACAGAAATTGTTCATGAGTTTATGATTTACCTTAATGTTTTAGATGAACACAATATCCTCTGGTATTAGATTTAATGCAACAATATTTGAGCATCTATATTACAACTGTTCAGCCTTATAGACCTTTTTCACAGCACACATTTGATTCCTTCTACCAGAAGCACAGGGCCTATACCATTGGAGTGACTAAATATAAATTGAATGCAGCCATCATTCATGTTATTAATTGTACCTGTGGTTTTCCTGCTATGACATGTAAAAATATCTGATGTAAAAAGTATCCTATATTAACAATAAGGTTTGAGAAGGGAGCCAAATATGCCAGACTCTTCTGCCGTGTTCCCAGGTGACCAGCAACAATTAACTCTTGCCTGCCTATATTGAGTTTGACATTTAAGTCTGGCCTCTTAAAATGCAAATGTACACAGTATAAACCTACTCATCAAAAAGTCCAGTATGACCATATCTACGAAGTCCACCAGTCTTGTGCCCTCATTGTATGGTGGGGTCTTTTTCACTGTTGAACAGTAGTATGGTTGTGACTCCCACCTAAAACAGACAGACAGGCAGTGGGTCAGATTTTGGGTCAGTATTCCAATGTTCTGCTGCTGGATACATACCCTACAATTCAGAGGAAAATGTACTGCACTACCTTTATTTGATACCTAAACTAATTACTTTACAGATTTATATTAATAATACAAAATATAATCAACAAATAATTTATAATGTATTATTATAGATAAAGATAAGTCTTCATTGATCCTTTGGTGAAGTTCTCCAGCAGTAGGTTTAGAAAAAAAAGCTCAACTTTACCAACTGCAACATTAATGTAATGTATATATTTATGCATCAATAATTATAATTCAATATTATAGAATAATATACATTATTCTGAAAAGAATCATTCTGTATAATACCTTTCATTTTTGTCCTTTTAAGTACATTTCGTTGCTAAAAAATAAGAAAATATTTGAATGCAGGACTTTTACTCGTATTTCTACACTGTGGCATTTCTACTTTTACTTACAGTTTAGAAAATAGAAATTCTAAAATCACATTTTTGAAAAAACTCACACAAACACAAACCACAATTTAGCACACTTTGTTTACCTGGAAAACACTGACTTTAAAAATCCTACACCCTTTTAACAACTGGTCTCACTCAGTTGACCTTTACTGTGTTGGCGTAAAATGGAGCAGCATGAAAAACAGAGAAGAACAGTGAGAGGAGTTGGAGGAAGCAAAGAAATATGTGCAACTTTGGTTTGAACTCACAATGTTGCAGCATGAACTACTACTAAGTTTACAGTGCGAAGATCGATTGTGAGTTTAGCTCAAATAAGCTCACTGGATTATAATATCCTGATACAATGTGAATGCAATATTTCTGTGATATATTCACAGTATTGTGTTACAGTACAATATGGCAAATGTCTTTGAACTGTATGTACCATAAAATTGCAACCTATTTTGGGACCCAATGATAGACCCAAAAAAATAGGTTGCAAATATTTAGTAAAAAAGGAGAAAAAGGAAACAATTTCTACTCAATTTTATACATTTGAATATGTAACATGGCCTTACTAAGCTAAAAGATATACATACAGTATTTTTATGGTAGTGTTTTAAATTTAGCACATCAGTGTTGACATTGATGCTCTGTAAGATATTCATATGATAGCTGTGTGTAGTTTTGGATGGAAAAAATCAGTTTTGATATGGTTTTTGCATGCAGTGTTTCATTTTGAAAGATATTTAAAGAAGAGTTTTGAGTGAATGATAATGAAAAACCTGTAAGTAAAAGATACTTTTCTCACTACTGATGACAGTACATGCTAGTGGAGGCTGCCAATTTTCAAAGCTTTGTTTCTGCGCAGCAACTCCGCTAGTATCTCAAAATTCATGTGCTATTAAGGATGACTACCTTATGAAAAAACATAATTAATAACCTCCTATGATAAACTACATTAGTTTGATAAAAAAAATATTTTGGAACTTTCTTTAAGGTCTCATATGGAGACTTTTTTAACTTTTGGGGGGCATACTGAATCACTTTATATCATACAGCACACAGGTTCCCCTATAACCAAAGACCATATACCCACTAACTTTGCCAGCTTGCTGCGGCTGTAGGAGCGTCTCCAGGGGGACCTCCAGGACCTGCGGGCCTCCAGGGAGAGATCAGGCAGCATGACAGCCAAGGAGGCCTCCAGTTCTCTGGTGCGGCCACACACAGCATGCTCCGTTGAACAGTAGTAGGAGCACTGGCCGTAGAAACAGACACTACCCACTAGGGGGAGCCAGAGGAGAGGAGAGGAGAGGAGAGGAGAGGAGAGGAGAGGAGAGGAGAGGAGAGGAGAGGAGAGGGTTTTTTTTGGTTTTTCAATATCTTTTTATTTACTACTTCCAATTGAAAACAAAAATTTAGAATCACTGTCACATCATCACTCAATCAATCAAAAGAAAAGAAAAAGAAAATAAATAAATAAATAAAATAAAACAAGTGCAACAACACTCACGATATCAACTAAAACATTTACCCAAATCAAAACTTAATAACCAACTCTCCATCCCCACCCACAGAGCACAAAACTTCTTCCACCGCCCA
>JBBPCS010000592.1:101998-122921 GCA_037974645.1 Hollardia meadi
GACAGTGTAATTACACCCTGCAACTGTAGGGGGTGCTCAGGGGCGAAAATACCAAAAGTTACGCAGTGGGGCTTTAAGTCAGATATATTAGGCCTTTTCCATTACAGGAACTTTTTCAGGAACTCTTTCAGGAACTCAAGAATACTTTTAGGAACTTGGAAACTTTATCTGAGTTTCAACTGGAGAAACTAGGTTTTAAATTGAGTTCCTCAGCTGTAGGTCCTGCCACCTTAATAGTCCCTGCTCCAGGAGTATTAGTACTATTTGACTTATGGCCCTGGAACTACTGGGTCAAAGCTTTCAGCACTGAACATTACTGACTGGCCAAAGAGGCTAGAGGCTCTTGTCTTGTTGTCTTGTGTGAAACAGGTCTCAGAAAAAGCTGGTATCACTCTATTTGACTAATCGCGACAGATCTTCACATGCAATAGAAATGTGTGAAAATATCTTTTAGTTTGGTTTGTGACGCTCTTTAGTCCCTGGAACTTTTTGGTCAAAACCGGCCCGTACAGTCTGCAGGACAGAACTCCCAACATCTTATCCCAATACCAGCCATTTTGGACATTTATCATAATTGCAGAGGGAAACTATCCATTACTTCCCACTATAGATGTAGCAGAAATAAGGGTATCTCAAGAAGTCTAAAAGTAGAAGTAGAAGTATAAAAGGGAATATTATTGGGCCCCCAGTTGATTTATTTGTGTTCCATGTCACTATGAGTGTGACAACAAAATGTTTAAATGACCATCAAGAGCCATATAACTTCTGGTTTATTATGGGTATAATAATACTAATAGTCTACTAAAATTAATACACTATCTCCTGAAAATGTTTCTCAGGGCTGTTGCTGTATACAAAGTACTACTGTGGTCATCTTCCCCCGTTAGATGAGAATGAAATTGCAGCAAAAGCTTTACCCATACACAGAAATATTATGTTTTCATGATTCCCCCTAGATAAGATTAAAAAATGTTTATCTCCCTTCAGAGCACCCTTGTGATGGGGATGTCCTGGGATTTACCCCATAAAATCTGGTCACCTCATCCACACAACAGCGATTCATCATTCATCAACAGAGATTAATCAAGTGCTTGCTCTCTCTTGTTGCATCATTGCAGCATCTTGCACAATTGGACTCCCAGCTCTCTGCTTTTTATCCATTATGCAAAGGCGACGGGCTGGAGAATGAGCTTAGGGTTGTTCTTTTGACACCAGGGACCAGGGATAATGTCAGATTTCATAAAGGTTACATAATGTGGGTGTCTCGCTAATGAAGCAACCCAGTGTGAGGATAAACACAATTAGGCTTCTGTCCTTTCATGTGTGAAAAGCTAATGGTGTTCCCTTAAAATAGCACAACCTATCCATCCATCCATCCATCCATCCATCCATCCATCCATCCATCCATCCATCCATCCATCCATCCATCCATCCATCCATCAACTGACAATTCAGTCCATCCATCCCATTTGTCTCTCCATACATCCATGCATTGGTTTATTGATCCATCCATCTGTATATCTCACCTGCTCCTGTCCCAGTATGAGGACTCCTCCTGGTTTGATGGGATGCCAGGCAGCCAGTCCCTCTCCCCTCCCTTTCATCTTCCCCCCCTGGTATGCCTTCCACACCCCGTCCCTCAAGGTCCAGCTGACACAGATGTGCTGCCACTCATCCTGTGGTAGGGACAGAGGCAGCTGCGCCACCTGCAGGTCAGAGAATGCAGAGGCTGTGGTTATAACTTTTCTTTACAAAGTGACTGAGAGCCTGCTGACACCTGGCGTTAACATGTGTCTTGGGTGACGCGATCACAAGTGGACAGCTTCAAGTATGTCAGTTCACACCTGGCATTAGAATGCATCTCCAAATGCGCCTTAAGTGAAAATTTTTGATTGGATCTCACTTCCCCGCTCTATGTGCAAATAAACTCATACATTACTGGGTTAAACACGCAATGTTTTTTACACAGTGAAAGAAATCAATTAAAATATTTGCCGAATTGACAAGAAGGCCAATTCAAAATTCTAAAAGTTTATAAAGTTTTTCCTAACTCAACAGCTCACTTGCATGATTTTTTTAAGAGAGTCTGAGGACTTTTATCCGCAGGTGATAAAGAAGGAGTCTATGTTGGTTACTGTTTACTGTATTTGTAAAATGTGACTGACAAAAAAATTCGTTTTCCTTCATAAATTTAGTGTAAATGGTGAAAACAGTGTGTTCAAACGCCTAGCTTCTAAGTGTTGGACTAAGACACAGAGTAGCAGCGATGGCACGTCAAATGAAAGAAACAACTTAATGTAATTGCATCTAATTCCTAAAAAAACACACATTTGCATTACAGTTAACCAAATGCAAATCAGACAGCGTGTTTTGTGTGTGCGAAAAAACATTTTGCCTGTTGCGGCTTCTTCTTGTTGTTTTTTAGAGGACGTCAATTGAATAGGCGGTACTTCATTGTGGCGCAGGACACATTTGTGTACACAGTGCTAAAAGAATGTGGTCATATGCAACCCAGACCACCTCTGAATGTGGTCCAAGTGATCGGATCTAAATGCGTCCTCAATGTGTCTTGGTTGCATTCACCCCTGCACTTAGAGCAGTCCACATTTTAATGCCAGGTGTAAACAGGACCCGAGTTATTTCAAGCCCGCTGAGTTATGACACATCAAGCATCCTGCCTGGATATGAGACACATGTGGGCAATAATCATGGCAGAATGTGGACACATTGGTGGTTTATGTCAGCGAAACTACACTCTGTGGAAAGTCCCAACCTTCCTTCCACTACAAGTACTATAAATGGTAAGCATTAATGCACTATATAAAACAATAGCTGCAAAAAGCTTGCCTCTGTGCCGTCTCTCCTCAATAACGTATGTTTGCTGTGAGTCACAGCACTATGAATAGGAAAAAAAAAATCCAGGAACATGGGCTTCTCCAGCGCTCAGCATGCATAATTTAATTCAAGGTTTTTATTTTGGGTTGATCATAGATCCAAAGTAATATTGTAATTTAATGTTGATTTTAATTTGTGGCCAATCACTACCTTCAACATTAATTTTAAATATTTAATATGTTGTTCAAAGGCACCCTCTGTTTTAGTCATTTTCTGTAGCAATGAATGTTTTTTAGCCACGATTACCTGGATGGTAAGGCTATAGTGCATCCAGAGAACGAACCCCAAAACTCATAGAAATTCTAATCCACGTTATATTGATCGAAACAACACCTGGATGCTGTAACATTTTCAATTTTACTTTTTGCTCTCTTCATCGTTCATATAACATGGCATAATGAAGTTGGTTTGTCTCAAGGATGAAGATGTTTTCATTGAAGCCATAAACAACTATAGCTTGCACTGTTCTGTGGAACAGCATATTATACTAATTATGTCCTTGGCAAGGCTTAATTTCTACAAGGTACAAAATATTGTTTTTAACAGAGGAAGCTATTCATTTCTAAACGTAATATCAGAAAATTAAAAGAAAATGTCAATAATTTCCTAGAGCTACACCAAATTTATCTTTTAACCACTTGATCTGAACCCCCAGGTATGAAAAAAATGATTCCCATCTACCTTGTCATTGATGAGCAGCTCCACAGGGTTGTGGACTCCCTGTAGCAGCACCAGCTCGTTAGGCTGCCCGGGGACTGAGTAGGAGAAGGGGGTCCCAATGCCCCCTTCTTTGGCCTTCAGCCATAAGCAGGCAGTGAATGCATACATCTCCGTTATCTCTTTTCTCACCAGGCCATACATGTAGTTGGTTCGCATCGGGAAGGAGAGGACGAAGCCGTCGGGGAAGGACGGCTCCGTCAGCGCTTTGGAAACACAAATGAAGGAGATAAAGAGAAGCAGTCAGACAGGCGGAGAGCTAAGGCAGACGGAGAGAGAAAAGGATTGAAGGATGACGCGTTACTGGACAATTTATTTAAAGACACTGGTATTTCTCTTCTCACTTGTCCCTTTCAGTTTGCGCACACAGACACGTAGCGCCTAGCAAGAGCTCAAGCATTACGGTTAATGATCAGCCTCTCTAACTTGAGGCCACAGTGCAGCCCTTAAGAGAGAAACTATGCAGAGACAGTCGGAGCGCTAAAAACAGGATAGAGGAGTACTTTTTCTTTACTTTTTAACTTTCCTCTTTGCACCTCATAAACTCTCAATCTCTCCAAGCTGGTAGAGGAACTTTCACCAACATACAGCCAATGAAACTCTTTAAAACCAATGTGACATTCCCAAACTACATAACTGTCAACCAGAAGGATCCTTGATATAAATTCCTATGATTTAAAGGTTACAAATCAATGCAGTAAATGATTTAAGCCTTCAATATCTTTTTCATTTTCTTTTCTTTTTTTGCTGTATTTTTATTTTCAGCTCCCAGCCCTCTTTGACATTTCACAACCTTCAGCACTCATTAATCAAATTATTTTAATCTACAGCTTATTCTCTACTGCTGTGATGACCCAGTTCACCCGCAGTGCTCATTAAAGTTTCATTTCAGCCTTCTCTTGCAATGCCCTCATGTATGCCATTTTGGCAATGCAGCTGTGTGCATCAGTTTATCCACACATCCTTTCCTTGATTTATTTAGCCACCTCCCCATGTCTTTACTCTCCTCCTCTTCATTCCTCCTCTTTCTCCCTAAGACTCACTGTGTTCCAGCTCAGTGATGCGGTGGCTGGCAGTGTCGAGGCCCTGGTTGATCTTTTCATGTTGGCCCTGTGTCTCCTTCCTCATGGCCTGACGCTCCTTCTCCAACATCTTGATCTTCCTCTCCAGCTCCCCCTCCAGGTCCTCCACCCTCCAGGTGCCCTTTCCGCGGCCAGGGGAGGCCTTAGATGAGGGTTTGGAGGCAGGGGAGGCGGGGGAGGCAGGCCGGCGACCCCCTGGGGGAGCTCCTCCAGGTTGGGAGGAAGCACTGCTGGCGGGTGGAGCGGGAGCCTTTCCGGTGTTACCAGCCAGGCTGTCGCTGCCACTGTTGCTGCTACTGCTACTTGTACCCACGGATGTGTCGGTGAGGTTCAAGGCAGCAGGGCCTATCTCTGCCTGCAACAGAGAAGAGAGAACAAAAAAGTTAAGAAGGTGTTTGAGACTTAAAATGATCAAAAACTCACAAAGAGAGGTGAACAAAGAGATTGTACAAAAGCAGTAAGAGCAGGAAATCAGTTTTAGCTGTTGCTATAATAGTGGCTATTTTTTGTAATGGATTCATCTTTTCAGTCAGGTTTCAAGCAAAAATGTACAAGGTAAAGATTATACCAGCTAAACATCAGCATGTTATGATTATATTGATCGATTTCATCAAGTATTGTCAGTTAGGCTGATTGTGATTGTCCAGAGTGACTAATGGCGGGCAAAGCTGGGAACAATATGATCTTTGAAAGTGGACATCTCGTCCACATACTGTATGCTGGAGGCAGAGCATGAAAAACTGTATTTTAGGGGGCTATTAGAAAAATACATTGTCAATGCTCACCCTATACTTATTTGTGAATTGTGTGGATCTTTGTTCCCAGCTGGTTGCATCCTATGAGACTTTAGAATTTTAACATAAAAGCAAAGAGAAAAGCAAATTTGTGTCTTCTTTGTAGTAGCACAAATAGAAGCATTTTATTATTTGTGTTAGTCATAGTGGTGGTTTTACACGGACATGAAACTGCAGGAAAATGAGTAAAATGATAACGCAATAACACAGCAAGAGGTCTTGTATTGATGATAGTAGCCCAACGGCGGCAGTATTAGTATTCATAGCAGAAGTTGAAAAAACAAGGTGTTGGTGAGGCAGCAGTAAAAAGAGAGATGCTGCTGTTAATGTGGATGAGATGGCCGCGAGGGCGATATATAATATCAAGAAAGGTGCTGAGGCAGGACTGGATCTGGACGTCAAGGATATAAATTCACCCTGAGGGAGGCAACCTTATAACTGACTGTGCTTAGAGCGGGCTGGCAGTGATGCAGCAGAGTGTGTGTGCATGTGCGCGTGCGGTTATAAGCCTGCCTAGGTCTCAATCTCAGCACACACACGCTGAGAACCTGATCCCCCCCACCACCACCACCACTACCACTTTTTTCCCGTCCAGCCAGCTTCATCTTTTATTTATGTCTCTATCCCACTGTCGGATGCAAAGGTAGAGGGTGGCTGACACAATGTGTGTATGGGTGTGTGTGCTTTGGGGGACAGAGGGCCAGCAGGTGGAAAGATTTCCCATGGGTCCATGGGGAGTGTGCAAAGACATGAGGAGGGCCTGTGTCACGAGTCGCTCTTGTCAGAGGAGAGGTGAGGTGAAGATAAAAGAGGGAGAGAAGGATAAAAAGAGGCAGGGAGGGTTTTGAGAGAAAGATCAGGGTACCTAATATAAAGAACACAGGTGCCATTGCAGGCCTTTAAACCATCTCACTGCCATCATTTCTGCATGCAGCCAATGTGGCAATGGGCTGTGACACTTTTCAAATCTGAACCTTTTCATTTTGGTAAAGTCTGAGAGTATTATTTCTCTACTTTTAACAGAGTTAAACTGCACTTCACAGAGGACCTGACACTGGGACAAGGGGCTGTTTAATTGACCAGACACAGCCAAATTTATTCACTGGAAAACAGTGACTCACCTAATTCATAATTTAGGTATCACTCCAAATATCCTGCTGTAAAAAAAAACTTAAACAGGGGGTAAACAGCAAGAACAACAGGTTTCCCAAAGTTTGTCTCGCCTGTGCTCACTATCTTTCCAGTTACCTCGAGTTTCTCAATGCGGTCCTTCAGGTCCATGATGGCCCTGGCCAGCTCCTCCACAGCCCGCGCCGTCTGTAGCTGCGCCGCGGCGGAAGAGCTCACATCGTCCCCGGCCATGACCCGACGGTTGCCGCTCCATACGCCGAGGCTCCGCTCCGGGACGTTCCTCTCGTCCTCCAGGCCGCTCTCACACTCACCCAGCTTCCCCGTCAGCTCCCGGATGGTCCTATGGTCCATGAGGATCTGGTCGTTTTGCTGCAGGACCATCTGCCGGAGCTCTTCCGCGGTGGTCCGGAGGTAAGTCCAGTCTTCATCCCCGGCTCCGTACAGCGGGTCGTCCGCTTGCTGTTGCTGCTGCTCCCGCCGCTGCCTCATATCTTTGATATTGCATTCTCCGACCGGGACAGGTGTGCAGATCAACCGGCTGAAGCTGAACTGTTTCGCGGACCCTCCGCCTCTCTCCTCTCCGAGGTTGAGCTCGTTCAAAGTGGGAACCTCCAGGCCGATTCCGCCGAGCCCTCCACCGTAGGACTCAGCGCCGTGCAGAGCGCCCAACGGCCCAGCATGGGCCACCGATCCGGGCTCAAGGGGCTGAAGCAGCGGCTCCGATGTCAGGGTGCCGTTGTCACCGAGAGGCGCGGCGCGCTTCCGGGGATAAACACTGGCGATGATGCAGATGGCCGCGCCGAGGAAGGCAAGGGTGCCCGCTCCCACAAGCACCACCATGAACTTCATTGTGACTGTGGAGATCGATGAAAAAGATTACGATTCAGAGAAAAAGGCTGAAATACACACAAGTGGAAAGAGAAAATGTCTTCTTTTCGGGGGCTTTAACAGGCTAGAGAGGAGCATCACTCCGTACAGCAGCGTGTAGGAAAACTGCATCACCAGAACATAATCACGACCTTCTTAATCCATAAACTAAACTCAGTCTGACGAACTACCAGGACTGTTGTTTGGTGTACAAAATGTGCTACTTACATTCAGAAGATGTTCGCCAAATGCACTGCTGTTTTCTTCCTGCCGCCCTATGTGTGTAATATTGATGGCACCGCGCTGTCTGGACCAGAGATGCTCCCTCGCCGTCTCGGTGTTGCTAAGCTGCTCTCCTCCGTGCGTTACCATGGGTACCGTGGGGCGAGGAGGAGCGAGGATGTGGGCATGCGTCAGTCAGAGCAGAGGTGAAGCTCCAGCAGCAGCAAGAACAAACAAGGCGGTGATGGATCGATGTGTGTGTGTGTGTGTCTGTGTGCGTGCGTGCGTGCATGTGTGCGTGCGTGCGTGCGTGCGTGCTCGCGCGCCTACAATCCACATTTTGAGGTAGTCTTACTTTGTCAGACATACAATATGTGCATGCAGCCTGTGTGTAGCCTAAGCCTATTCACAGAAGTGACAATAACAAAAAAGAGGTCAGCAGTGAGGGGTAGAGGAAGGAAAAACACGGAAAGCTGGGACACTAAGGCTTTTGACTGAGTAGGAGGAAGAACACAAGAGAGAGTTTGGACTCAAATCTCACTACTGATGCCAACAGAAATGATCTGACCCTGACACAGTAGTACTCTGTGGCCTTATTCAACAAACATTCTCACTCAAAAGCTTTTCCACAGCAAGCGGATAAACAACTTTTGGAAGGTTTGCTCTTGATTTTAGTCCAAATTAAATAGAGACATGCAATGCAGGACTAATCTTCTCTAAGTCAGCTGGTTCACCAAAAGAGCACACTATAGGCGTACTGCAAATCAGAGACATACATCTGCTAATTAGCACAACATTAAAATAAAACTCCATCCACACACATAACCTTAGATATGAATCTGTGATTAATTCCAGAAGTTGCTTTTGTGATGAAAGGCCCAAATTCACTCTCTTGGCGAACATACTTTCCATTAACCTGCCTATACTTCACTTCCCACAATACATTTCAGCAATGCTATCAGCTCTGTAAGGCTAAAAGGTGGCACTTTAGTGCTAACAACAGCATGCTAATATGTGCAAAATAACAACGCTAACATGCTGATGTGAGGCATAGCCAAAATATTTACCATGTTCACCATTAGCGTATTAGCATTCTACTATTTGCTAATTAGGCTAGCACTATTGGGAAAATAAATTATATTTTCAGGTAGCCTATTTAATCATGAACCAAATTATGGAACAAATAATAATTTTGACCTGTTGATGGAGTTTCATGACAATCCATCCAACAGTGTTTAGATATTTAGTCTGGACCAAAGTCATGGACCAACCAACACTGCCATCTTAAGAGCTACACCATTATCATGACTAAAAAGTGAAATAAAAGTGCATGTTATGACTGCATTGCATTTTTTTCTACTGATGCAACTATACATGGCACAGAAATCACTATCTCTGCATCTCCTCTTATTCCTTTCTCTTTGTTTGACTGCTGTATTTCAGTAGAAGTCTAGTTCCCTCTAGACTTCTAGCTGTCGGTCTTTCATTCTGAAGAACTGATATTTCAGAAAGCTGAGGTTTTTTCCTGACATAATCTCGCCTCATTAAACAAGATCTGATACGTCAACATGAGATATCTAAGCAAATTTTGGGAGGAAAAAATGGGAGTGAAAAGGCTGAAATATTTGCAAAACTGCAGAGAAAAAGTCTTTTTCATCTTTCTGCCTCTTCCTTAGTTCTTACTTTATTTCTGAAAGATCGTTGTGAATGCAGGGAGGTGTCTGTGCCCAGGAAGAAACTGTCACACAGATTACCCCCCATAAAACCACAACCTGTTGTTTTCACACTTTAGTTTTTGTATGAATTCAATAAACCAACTATTTTAATTAGTGAGCATTCGAGATGCTTGTGGGCAGATTTTGTTATTAAGCCAGACTAACTGCATTCCCCATTTCCATCATTATGCAATGCTAAGCTAACCAGCTCCAGGTGGTAGCGTCATATTTACTGTACACACATGAGATTAGTATCGATCTTCTCATTTAACTCTTTGCAAGAAAGCAAATAAGCATCCTCCCAAAAATGCCTTTAAAATGTTGTGATGTGAATGTAAAAGCAGAAACACACCTCTGAAACAGCTTAAGAAAGTCACAAAAGTGGTGGTTTTCATCCTCATTTTCAAAGTCTTAAGTCAACAAATAGCACATGAAAATATTCAGATTGCCTGGCTTGAAATTAAGCTCAAATATCCACCAGAGTCTGAATCTGAGCCAGGCTTCCCCTGCAGAGACCAGAAGCCTAGATTGTCGATTAACCTCCAAAGGTGGCTGATGTTGAAAGCACACACACACACGCACACACACACACACACACACACAGGCCCACTCGCATCAAACCACTATGTCTGTTTTAGTTCCATCTAGCTCATAAGCCCAGTGTTATCCTGGCTGCCAGGGAATAGACAAGAGAAAGAAAAAGAGGGAGCACAGAGAAAAAAAATACAAGGGACCTATACTGTATGTATGACCACTCTGTTGTCAAGTCTCTCTCATTTTAACATCTGTTACATCAATCTGAACAGAAGAAAAATAAAACACTGCCTGTGAAAGATGTTTGAACTAGATTTAAATTCATCACAGCATCAAAACACTCAGAGATGAATACCCAGGCGTGATGACCTTAATGTCACCCCAGCCTGTACAATCCCTCTGAAAACAGAGGCTGCTCTGCTCCCTTACTATAAAAGCACCCAAGTGGCTCAACAGCCCCTCTTTGTGGGATATTTCGGAACTACACCAGCAAAATTAGTGTGAGTAGCAGGAGAAATTTAAAGGAAGAGCTCACCCAAAAATGAAAATTCAGTCATTATCTACTCACCCCCATGCCGATGGAAATTTGGGTCTTATTTGGAATTTGGAAAGTGTCTTAACAAGCCTCACAGCAAAACAGCATTCAAGCATTCTCTTCACCAACTGAAATAGATGGGGGCTTATTATAAAACGTAGAAAAAACAAATGCCAAAAAACATAAAGTGGCTCCTTACCATACAGCTCATTGCATAATCCAAGTCTCCAGAAGCCCTGAGATCCCGAATCGATTTGAAAATATGTTATTCACACCCATTGATTGTATATAAAGATGGATGACATGAGGGCTCCCCAAAAGTGAAGCCAAAATATTTCAATCGCCCCGTGGTGGTGGGCTGCATTATAGATCATAAACACCTCCCCCTCAGTGATATCAGGTAGGACATGGGCCAAACTAAAAACTCAAAGTACACGTCAAAAAAATGTCATTTTAGGTAGTTCTTATCATGCTGCTATAAAAAGGGGGTAAAACGTCATGATTGACAGCTGAGGCATGCTCACAAAATTGGGCATGCGGGTGTATGGGCGGGAACTTGATACCGCAGCGCTGCTGCCCCGTTGCTACTGCACAGACTCTGGCTCCAAATGACGTCACCAGTGCAAGATCGTAGCGCTCCTATCCAGGATATTTTGGCTTCACTTTTGTACAATGGGAGGAAGACGCTGCGTCCATCTTTATTTATGTCAATGATCACACCCCTTTATAAAACAAAATCTTCACTGTAGCAGCTAAGTAAAAGCATTAGTATGCACCTGTCTAAAGAGGGTGCACAAGCTCGAACGCATGTACATACGCAGCCAGAATCAATTTGGGATCTCGGATCGGAGACTTGGATTATACCAGATGAGCTGTATGGAACTGTTTTTTTTTGTTGTTGTTGTTTTTTTTGGTTGTGTTTTTTACATTTTAAAATATGTCCCAATGTCAGTACCCGATCAGTCCTGGCTATCCGACCGTGTCCTGTACATGCACTAAAGTGATCCAGTCAGTAAAGTAAGGTTACCACAAATGTGCCGCAAATTACTTGTTTCATTTATTTGCATGTTTTATATAGTCAGTAGACATGAATGACTGTCCGATCAGAGCTGGCTGCCCGTTTTTATGTCGTTTTGAGAGAGGTGGTTGATATTGGTTGGCGGTAAAATTCATTATTCACTATGGTAATTTTCTACAGTGTCAAAAGATTGCACTGCTATGCCTGAGAAAGAGTTCTACACAGCCCTCTGGCAATATTTAGAGAGTTTAAATGGTTTTTAATCAGTGGAAATGTAGTAGTTCAATATTATGTAACAGGAAATGAAATTATAAAAATCTTATTTGCAATTTGCAATTTCTAACTATGGGATGTATTGGGAATTTTTTGTACTATTTCTTGTTTGATGTGAGTTACAAAGTCTGGTGTAGAGGATTTATATCCTGTATCAGAAAAAAAATCAATAAATTAAATTGCTTAAAAACGTAATTAGGGTATGTACAATTCAATGTAGCAAGGAGTTAACTTAAAAAAGGTCAAAAATAGAGAAATTAATAAAAATGTATTTCAGAAAAAACATTAAATATATTTGGAGATGATCTGCTCTACAATAGATAAACTGGAATATAGCCAAATGTGCTTTTGTTATCCAGATCAAAATGGATAGAAGAAGTTGATACAAAAGCTATTTTTTTAATATAAAAAGAAACAGAAATTAAGTATCTGAAAATAAAAATAATAAAATTATTAAATTAAAAATATAAAATAATAGAGAACTCTACAACAAAGAATACCATGATTTCAAAATAAATCATTTTGGATTTTTTTATACTGTGATGTAAATTTACAGCAACTTTCATGAAAAGCTATCTGGATTGTGCATTTTTCATATATTGATTGAATTGTATTCAATAAACACAGAATTCAACATATATACTATATAATTTATTTCCTCAAAACCTCAATAATCCTACACAGATCATATACAGAAAAAGAATACATTTGCTGCAAATGTTTTGCATGAACCTTTTATGTTTTATGATTGTATGATCATTTTGAACAGGCACATTTGCGGCAACCTTAGTTTACTGACTGGACCACTTTTGCGCATTTGCAGGACACGGTCGGCCAGCCGGGACTGATCAGGTACTGACACCCCATCTACTTCAGTTGTTTAGGAGAATGCTGCAACACTGTTTTGCAGTGAAGCTCCAGCAATGTTTTATGGACGAAGAAACTTCACCTGATTTTCCATCTACATGAGGGGTGACTGAATTTTCATTTTTGGGTGAATTGTTCCTTTAAGAAGTAAGCCTATAGTTGGTCAGTATTTGGTTTTAGTTTTTCCTCCCTGCTAAATGTTGTACTCATGTACTTTTTATACATGTATTTTGTACATTTAGAGAGTGACTGTAAAAAACTTACATCTATAACTTATGTCAACTCAGTTCATTGCTCACAGATTCAGGCTTTAACACAAATCAATATTTTGTATTTCAGCAATGGATCAAATGACTAATAATAATTTGAAAGGTGTCCCTTGTAGTAATGAACCCAGGGAGGCTTGTCACCTGAGTCTACAGGTCTTCTTGGCTAAAGAGGGTATACACCGATCAGCCAAATTAAAACCACTGACAGATGAAGTGAATGATATTAATCATGGATAAAGTACAATGTTCTAGTGGGAAACCTTGGGCTCTGGCATTCATGTGGATGTTCTTTGACCCATAAAACCCATCCAAACATTGTTTCAGACAAAGTAAACCCCCTCATGGCAACAGCACTCCCCGATGGCATCCATGGATCCCATTTAGCTCAATTAGATTTGGATCTGGGGAATTTTGAGGCCAGGTCAAGACTTTAAGCTGTTTTTCGTGTTCCTCGGACTGTTCCTGTGCAGTTTTTGTGGTGTGGCAGCATGCATTGTCCTGCTGGGGGACCATTGCCATTAGGGTGTGCTGGTACCATGGGGGGTATGCTTGATCTGCAAGGGTGTTTGGGCAGATTGTTTGTGTAAAGAGGCATCCACATGAATGCCAGAATCCAGGGTTTCCCAGCAGAATATTGCACTGTAGCGAGATTGTGAATTTCATTCATTTCAACTGTCAGTGGTTTTAATGTTGTGGCTGATCGGTGTATTAGCCTCTTTTCTCTAATTGTGAAATTTTCTTTTTTTGGTTCACTTTCAACCTGCTCAACAACCTGATTTCCAACCACAGCAGCAGCAGCAACTGTATATTCTCAGCGAAAAAGCTCAAAAAACCTACTATGTATATACTAATATTTCTGTGCCTGCTCAGTGTATAGAAGTCAGCTTTGGGTTTAGTCTGTTCCTCTCGCTCCAAGTGGCCAAAAACTTAAACTTACTTAAACTTTAATGCAGTTTCGATGTGGTTGCGGTTCAAATCTTTTAGATTCAAAGTGTCACAGGAACCAAAAATTCACACTTGACTGTTATTCACTCACCATATTTTTCTGCCCGTGGTCACCATTGGACATAGTAATTTACAGATACTAAACCATGTTGTCTCTTCTCACAGCAGTACTGCCAGACTATGTTAAGTTTTATCTCAGACCTTAATTCAGCATCCCTTACTGTATAACCAGGGCACCTCAACACTAAATCCAAAGTCTACATAGAGGCATCAGAATATAAGACAACTGCTGAAAAAGAACACTGAAACAAACTGCTTTTTAAAGAGCTTTTAATTAAACGCCTTGTACAAGAAACACACAGAAAGCAACAACAGTAAAAGGTAACATGACACTGAATACATAATCTGTACAATAAGGGTTTGCAAAACATGCTTCAGAAGTTCAGATACATTACAATGTCATCATCATCCTCCACGTCCTCATTATCATCAATACAATGTACATAATTCATATTAGCATTAAAACAGACAAAACCGCAGTCTTTTTGCCTTCTGATCAAACCCATATTGAACTATTAAAAAATGACATTCAAATCAAAACAGTATCACATTAACATTATTATGCATATTTCAAAAAAAGTATTAAAGTACAGTACAAAGAAAAAAATGCTTAAAAAGCACAAATTCATTGAGCATCTTTATCAATACATTGAAACAAGGATCGTTCCTTTTTTCCAATTAGTGCCACATGAATCTAGCACTTAAAATTACATCACATATAAATGTAAAGCAATTCAAAAGGGGAAAAAGGCTTAGAAAAGTAAAATAATAAAATCAAGAGCCCTATTTTGTTGAAAGATAGGCCACTAAGTTGAGTTGTGCTACCTGGTAAGAGAAAGAAAAAGAACCAAAAACATTGCTATCAACTGTTGGAAACATTGCAGCCTAATACCTTACACATCTACCAACTGCAAGAGTCACTTCTATCCACCACTTAGATATTTAAGATATAGTAGATGAAAAAATCTATTCCAAATCATGATATATCCATTTGGAGAAGAAAATAATCCTTCATCCATTTCTGGAAAATATAATGGACTCTGCCTATGTTTTTTCTTTGTTGAATAAGGATTTAAAGTTAAGTACTGTCCTTTTTAAAAAATACATAAATTTGAATTTGAGACCATTTAATTTCTTTATACGATGGATGTGTCCTTTTGGAATAAATCCTTCCATGTGTAACATGTAAGAGTATTGAAAGAGTATTGACATAAACTAGAACCATTCATGACATGACAGGAGAGGAGGCAACATCTTCCTAGTCTGTTAACGAAGAAATGGAGAACCATGCGTGCAACTTTGGAGAATAAGACATCATTAGCCATAATCTTTATCTTTACCATTAAATTGATGGCAGATAAGGAAGTAATCTTTTTTTTTTTTTACATGTAGAGGCTGAGAGAAGGAGACAAGGTAAACGTCACCTGGAGTGCAGCTGGGGTTGAACAAAGCAGCTATAAGGCAACACATGCAGAAGATTTTTAACTATTGTAACACACAGGTACATCAGAGCCAGAGCCAAGGTCTGGGAAGGTCTACAAAGAGCAGGCAACACCAGAAAAGGGTTTAGAGAGTTTGTGTATAAAGGATCAGGTTTCTTTTGAAGTACTTCAGGTGCACTTAAGGTCAAAATCCACTGAACACTTTCAAGCTTTCTGGCAATTAGTAGAAAATCCTGCAGTGAAAGAGCTCGGCAGAGGTTTGCAGTCAACAGTCGGGGGGCCATAATTAAACCTAGTGAGACCATGCTTTCTTTTTCCTACCTGACACACATTGATGCCACTGAAAAACAGTACACCCGATGTATTTGGAGACAATAACTGTGCCAACATCCTTTGCTTTCCGGTCAGAAAAAACAGGTCATAAGTCGTATGCTTTTGGGTCTAACTCCTCATGGTTCCTCTCCGCATGTGCTCCAAATCCCTGTGTAACCACAAGTAATTAAATTATCGGGTCTAAAGCCAGGACCTAATGCTTTGCTCACAGAAACCTTAGCATAAACAATGCAGGTAAAATTGAAGCCCAAAACAAAGCTCTCTGGTTCAGGGACATTGTTGCAAAGTGAAAAGTGTAACTTGAATTTTAAAATGACAACCCATTTTGTTTCATGGTTGCCATGATTGGCTAGTAACAAAACCTGCAAAACAACGAGAAGAAATAAATAGGCCACAGTTTTCTTGCTGCAAGCAGCATTGCTACAGTGGCTGAGCTTCAAAAGATGATTTAACATGCCGTTAACTACTGTCCTCCACAACAGTAACATCAGCAGAGATACTGGAATCTGTCACGCCATTGCTTATGAAACCACCTGATTGTAACCACAGAAATTATCCTTCACTAACATGATTTAAGGTACAGAAAAATGCTGAAGGTGTGTCCACATAGCTCAGAAAATAAAACATGTAAAAGGTGGGCTGTGCAGAAAAAGAAAAAGATTGGAAGAATTGATTATTGAGTCTCTGTCCTGCAATGCTGCAATGATTAGTCGATTGAAAGAAAATTAATTACCAACCATTTTGATAATCAAATAATCGTTCAAGCAAAAATGTCAAACGTTTGCTGGTTACAACTTCTTAAATATAAGGTTTTGCTGCTTTTTCTGTCATTTATGATAAAAAAAAGGAGAGTCTAGGTTTTGGACTCTTGGTTGGACAAAAAATGACATTTGACATTTTATAGACTGACCGATGAATGAAAATAATTATTTGCTCAACTCAACGCTTCTCCAGAATCGCTCACCGCACCTTTAATAGTTTAAAAGTCCTAGAAAGATTCCAATAGTTCCCGAAGATACCAAAATCTCAGCCAAACGTCTGCTTTTATTAGGATATACAACAACTGGCACAGTAACCTAGTATAATTCCTAACAGACAGGTAGTGAAAAAAAACACAAAAAAAGACATCAACCTTTCTCCTCAAATACCTGGCCAGGTTCGGCTTCTATAGCCATACAGGTAGCAGGAGACTGAACCGTGCTACATGAATCACTACTATTGAAACTTGAGACCATACTATAAAGGACTGTTAGCTAAAAGACTGACGAGCAACATCCAAAAGAACAAAGCAGGATGTAAAGCAGTTTGCTCTACCTGCCGAAGTGCAAGGTAAACAGGCAAACTTACCAGTCACTACTGATTTTTTCAAGCCAAAACTACCTGCATACATATACCACCGACTTCAAACAACAGCCAAGCAGCTCAAAGGTTCAACAAACAACTATTTTTAGGTGCATTTGGTTGGGGGCTTTCAGCTTGAACTGTGTTCAGCTCATGGACCTTCTAGACCTTGACAATTTAAGAAGTTAGATGGTGCAAATGTGGCAAAAAAATTCATAACTAACTTCAGGCCAGTTTAGAGTCTTGGTGGACGTCACAGAGTTTAAGAAGGTGGTGGGTTTATGAGAAAACAAGGCAAGCAGGGAAAGACGGCAAGGACAGCAATAACTTAAACTCTTGGTTTCGTATATACTTTTGCAGCTTTTAAAGGTTGTGCGTGCATATAAATACTTACTCATACTGTATGTATATGCATGTGCGTTCAAGAGAGCAAGAGGAAAAAGGCCTTGAAAAATTGATGAACTACATAAAATAGGTCATTTTTCGATGCAGTCAAGTGCATTGCATTTACCTCACTGTATTGATGCAATATATGAGAGCCCAACTTTGTTACGTGCAAAAAAATCACCTCATTTATCATTAACAAGCTGGACTTCCAATGAGACACGGGGGCAGGAAATTGGCATAATAAGCTATCAATAACAGCCTTCGCAGCAGAGCCTGAATATAAATCGTATTTGTTTTTTTCACATGCACCATCATACATCAGATTGGTGTGTGTTTCCATTTATTTTTTTGACAATTTTGTATTACTCCAAACAAGCTAAACTCAGCATGTCTGAATGCAAAAAGTGGAAGAAAACAAATACCATTTCCATCCAAGTCTGCCTCAAAGAGTCAATGCTGTGCAAGTGGACAAAATATGGCAATTTAAGTAAAAGGATGGGTGTTTGCTGCCCCTTTTCAAATTTATACACTTCTTTTTTTTAAAAATATGTTCTTTTTTACTATTCAGTGGCTGGGCGGTGTTAAGTACATTTCATTAATTCTTACACAAATATGGACACACCTTTAAGGAAAAGGCAAGAGGGGGCTGACGTGGCAACACTGGCATGATATTTTTTCTATCATCAATGGCAATCGACTTCACAACATCGGATTTCCTATGGCTTGGGTGGAGAGGGGTCATCAGAGGAGGTGCTGGGGGGAGGGGAGGAGGCATCTTCAGAGTTAGCAGAGGGCGAGGCTGGGGAGGGGAACTCTTTTATGGTGACAGTGACAAGGTTGGTGGTGACATCAGTGACCACCACATCCTTGCAGCTCGGCGCCATTTCTGGATGCCAGTCGGGGTCTCCCTCAGCTGGCACCCTTTTGGGTTCGGCTGGGGCAGGGCTCTGATCCCCAGAGCTGACGGGCAGCTGGCGTTTAGGCCTGCGTTGGCGAGGATTTTTCCTGCATTCCTCTGAGGGGACAGAACGGTCCAGGACACCCTCCTCCCTATCTCCATCTAAGGAGGAAGAGGGTGAGGAGGGGAGGAAGGAAGATGTTGATGCCGCAAGGTCTGCATCTGAGGACAGGGCAAGAGCAGGTGGCTTGGCGCTCTGGCTCTTCTGGGTCTCTGTGTGAGGTGTACTGGATTTGGGACCCTCGCTGGAAGGTGAGGCTCCTGTAGAGGGCTGGGACTGAACAGCTGAGGCATTGGTGGGAGATTTTCCTTCAGAGCCGCTGGAACTGGAAGGAGATGGAGGCGTCTGGTACTGGGAGGAAGTGGAGTGGGTGTCTCTGGCCCCTGTAGTGGACCATGTCCCTGGGTGGGAGTGAAAGGGCAATGGGCCTCCACATTGGAGCCCAAATGGCTTCCCATACATCGGGAACCCCAGCATCTTCAAAGGGGGCTGGAAAGGTCTATAGGGTGCCTCTCCCTTCTTCCCGATGATGCGATTGCGGGAAGGGATGTTTTGGCGTCCTGCTGTAACATTCCTGCTGCCTGCTGTGCCACCCCGGCCTGCCTTATCAATGACCTTTAGGTTGAGGATGATCCGGCCTCTCTTGACCTCCCGGGGTTTGACTCTACGGTTAAGGATGCGGACAGTCTCGGAGAAAGGGGAGACGTGCAGGCGGGAGGGAAAGCCACCCGGGTTGGAAAAGGTGTTTGCCATGGGATCTGAGCGGGGCAGAGGGCGCCTGGACATCCGGTGGCAACGGTGAATGTCTTTCTTCAGCTTGTGGGTGGCTGCAAGAGAATTCAGTTTCGGAGAGGGTGCAAAGGTTGAGGACGAGGAGGATGAAGACACTAAATGATGCGGTGAGGCGGATGAGGAAGGAGTTGCTCTGCTGGAAGTGGATGAAGAGGAGCGTGACGTAGTCTGGCGGGCGTTTGAGGCTCGGCTGCTGGTCTGTCCTTTCTGAGTACGAGCCTGAGGGAGAAGATAAAGAATTAAGGAACCATTTTTGCAGGGGTGTACAAAATTTCATAATATAGCCGTTTCATGCGTTTTGCAGGTCAAAAGATGTCTAGGTTGACTATTTTGGCCTGGCGGCAGATGAGCCTGCTATGCCAAAGCTTTTATTGCACTTATATTAACGTAACAAGTTATTGTCAACTTGAGTAATGTCATCTTAACTTCACATTATCTCTGCTCTGCTTTGTATATCTGTACAGGGATATAGGGCAAGCTAGCTAGGCAAGCCAGTTAGTTTAACAGTGGGCGAAGCTAATTTCCAAACAAGTTGATTAATGAAATGAGTCTTTCACGACATCACAGCGGTACAATGAATACACTTAACATTGAATAGACAATGCAACATCATGAAATACAGAAAGAGAATCAAGTTATTGGGCAGCATGGACCTTGTAGCTGTCATATTAGAATTTACGTTGTCAGTGACTTCTGCACCGTTTACGACAGGAGAAACATATAGCAGAGCGGATGAGTGGAAAGAGAAGGAAGCCAAAGCAAACCCGCAATTTCAAAATACATTTTCAAAATAAAAGAATGAATGGATATTTGGCGTAAAAAAGGATTTTTTTGGCCTTGCGGGGGATCCTGGGGGTTCCCAATTAAAGGGAAACACTGCAATAAATATATTTTATAATTCCCTTAAGTCCTGCTTCATATACAGTATAATCATTTAAATGTGGCATAAATAGTAATGGGACGCAGGTCCCTGTAAGGTGCCCTGTAATAAATATATCCCAAGTTTAACCTAGACATTTTTGTTAACTGCAAATCACCAAATCAATGCTTATTGGGAACTTTATGCAATATTTAACTGTGTTTAACACCTAATAAGAAAGTTCCGCAATACAGCTACTGATTAACTATTTGCGATTAAAAATTTGTGGAACGCAAAGAGATCTCTGTTGTCATTATAAATGGTGGAAAACTGCAGCTCTTTTTGACATTCATTGGCTCCTAAAACTACAGTCTCTGTCACAACAGTAAAAGATTTTAAACTTCTGAAAGCACTTTTCTATACCCAAAAGTTGTTGTCTTTTACATGTTGGGATCCACAACTGAGTTTATTCATTTGGAATTGGAATTGCAACCTCTTCCAGTGTGGTTTATCCCTCACGTTTGCCAGACAAGAGAGCATCTCTTTCCTTCCAAGGACTAGTAACCTTAACCTGGGCCTACAATACAGCATAACATAGCCACGAAGTGCAAGACCACTTAATTTGGTTAAATGTAACAAATATACAGTCATAAGTATTTGGACAGTGACAAATATTTTGTAATTTTTGCCACAGTACACAGAGGATCAAAAGTAATTGGGCAATTGATTGACAAGCAGTTTCATGGCCAGGTGTGTCCTATTCCCTCGTTATTTCATGACAAATTAAGCAGATTCCAAGTGTTTAACCCGCATTTGGTAGCTGTTCAGGGGAACTCTCAATATGAGGTCCAAAGAGGTGTTGATGCAAGTGAAGGAGGCCATCATT
>JBBPCS010000593.1:0-14978 GCA_037974645.1 Hollardia meadi
CAAGCTTGTTGAATTGTGGCAACAGTACGAGTGCTTGTTTAATGTCTCTTGCAAGACGTGTTTTTCGCAGCAAAACAAGTGCAACCAGCTGACGACGACCATCCGCCTCCATGTTTGATCACGCGTTCTTCCGATTGAAAGATTAAAAATCGGTTAAATCTGTCGTTATGTCTGTGATCCCCCACGTTTTTAAAATCACTTAAGATTTGAAAATCCTCTAGTGTGCACCAGGCATTAGTGAGTGTGCCTTGAGTCAAGACTAAGAAAAACACCTCCTTCTGGCTTATAAAACATTTAATTAGTTATTATTATTATTTGATTAGTAAAATAAAGTCACTGCTTTGTTTAGTCTCATGCAGACTCAGAAATCTGTCTCCAAAACAACAACACAAATGAGGCAGAGGAAATGCCCGTTTGCTAATCTACCAACAGTGCTCCGTCCATTTCCTCTCCCTAACCTTTACGTGGCTTGATTGCATCTGCGTTAATGGCCGATCTTAATTGCTCTCCTTCTATTCTCAACCTTGACGTCACAGCAGGTGACACCTGGATCAAAACACTCCAGCTCCTCTAGCAGCACACCTCTGCGGTCCACAGTTGTCATGACACCCCCGTACCTGACATTGTCATGACGTTGGATGTAGATCTTGTGAAAGATCCGCTCAGGCGGCTTCAGGAAGTCCTCCTTCATCTCCATGGCAACATTCCTGGGCAGTAAGCTCATTAGCAGACGCTCCTGAGGAGGGAGGGTTTCGAACAGAAGAGGAGGCAGCGTCAGGACTTCAAACTGGGAGGACACTAATGTGCACGCTGTGTGTTTGTATTCATGCAGCTGTAAGCAGATCAAGTATTTGCTCTGGTGTAAACATCCAGATGACACTGCTCATGACCTTAGCAATAAGAAATAATAAAAACATCTGTGTATTGTAGTGAAATGATTACTCAGTCAACCGAGTAGGCGATCAACATAAAATTAATCAACACCAGTTTCTGTAATAAATTCATCTGTAAAGTCTGTTAAGCAAAATTCCTTATCATTCACTTGTTCCTGAATCTTAAATATGCGGATGTGCTGATATTCTATAACACTGTATTACAGCTAAAACAATTATTCAATTATGAAAATCTGCTGCTTACCAGTTTATGATCAGGTAAGACAGACGTCTTACCTGATCATAAACTGGGCTTTTGATTGTTGGCCGGACAAAACAAAGAATTTGAAAATGCTACATTGGCTTTTAGGAAATGATGATGGACATTTTTCAAACATTTCATGGACAAAATGATTTATCAAAGAAATCATTAGCAGACAAATCTGTAATTAAACATATTACTTGCAGCCCTCAGCTGAATATCTTTGGTTTCTGACTGTTGGACCCCGAGAGAAGCAAGACATTTGATGACTTTGAACTCTCAGAACAGTATTTATATGATGAGCATTTACACTTTTATCTGACATTTTGTGGACTAAACAATTAATTGATTAATCAAATAATTTTGGGACTCATTGTTTTATGTAAGTAGTCTCAAAAAACTTCCTTGATCCAAAGATGATGTCTTCAAATTTCTAGATTTGCCCAAAAGTCCAAAATTAATTAATTAATTAATTAATTAATTAATGAAACAAAATAAATTGGTATAAGTGATATAAAACAAAGAAAAGTAGCAAATCCTCAATTTAATCACAATTTAATTTCATTGTATTTTGTTTAATTTTCTTTCTACCAAACTACACTGTATCACTGTGCAGAAGGAAACGTGCATCTACTCATAGACAAGAGGCTTGCGCTTGTGACAAGGTGGGATGTAAACATTAATGGTGTCCTTCTGGGCTGAGCTGTAACGTTATCTAGCTTAGTTAGCTACTCCCTCGTCCATGAGTAGATACACACTTCCTTCTAAGGAAATAAAATAGTTCCTACATTAAACTGCTCACAACAAGGTCTCTGGATTATCTTGAGTAATCGGGTCATGATTTCTGGAAAGAGACATTGCTGTTGAGTTTTTCATATGTACTGTTTGGTGCTTTGAGCACCACAAGCGAAGTGAAATCTAGTTCCATTATATTGGAGAGAAGGCCGACATCTCTACAGCTGATATCTCCAAAACTGAGCAACTCACACCAAAACAATCTAGATGGATAAATAGCACTACAGGTAAGAGTATTTTATTTCTGTGTCACTATATAAAAGATACACTAATGAATGTTTGCATTGGATGTAAATCATGAGGTCATTAAATATGGACGTCATTCTTAGGGATACTGGGCTGAATCCTGATATTTGTGATGCCTGAACAGGAGAATGTAAAGAGATAAAAGATTATCAAAATTGATGTCAATTCATTTTAATGGATCAATTAGCTGAATCAGCTCAGCACCAGCCTGAAGTAGTATTTACACTCATCAGCATGTTTTGGTCTCTCAGGTGCAGCAGCATAAAGTCTAACTCTAGCAGGATGTCAAATGGTTGTGAATGCACGATGAATCATCGGGCTGCTCTGCTGAATGGATGTTGAGACAGAGATGGGGTTATAAAAGCAGCCGGGACCCTCCTGTGTCTCCCTCCAACACTGTTTCACATCATACAGCCCTTCACACAACTGCTCCTCACCTGTGAATACAGAACTAAACTGGTGAGCAGCTTTGAGAAACAGCCATCACACTTACTGGTGGAGACTGTGTGTAAAAGTCTTTCCATATGTGCTTGTGTTTTGGCACTAATGAACATGTGCACCAGGTGTAAAAATCATGTGAAAGTGTGGCTGTTTTAATAAAATAATTAATTCACCTGCTTTATTAATCGCGTCCATTTTTCTTCCCTGAACATGTCATAATTGGACATCAAACGTTCCCATTTCTCTGGTCTGTGTGCTCTGTTTGACTGTGGTTCTCCTTGCAGTGGTTTATTAATGAATTAATTTCTCTCACATTTACATGCAGATTTCCTGTCCTGCAGGAATTGGAAATTCCCACAAAAACCTCACAATTTGAAACTGAAGGGGTCCAGTTTTAGTTTTTCTTTTAGTTTTCAAAAGAAGACAACTATAACACAGACAATTTAAAGTTGTAATATGTAACATTAAAATGTCTAAATGTCTGTGTACATCCCAAAATGTTCCAACAATGTTCAAACTCAGAGATATCTGTAATTATATTCAAGCTAACGGTGGGTTTCATTTAGTCGCCTGTCACTGTAACTTCAAGGAGAGTCAGAGAGTGAGGAAGGAAGTCGATGAACGTGACTAACATGAAAAATGCATAACTTTACCTCGTCTGTGAACATTTCACGTCAGATAGATTTTCACCTGCTCCCATGATTCAACGCTACTTATATCTTTTTTTGTTTTGTTTTTTACAGAGAAACAACTAGTGACAGAAACAACATACTGTGTGTTTGTTGAGAAAATTCAAACCAAAAAGTAGAAAGGCACAAGATATTCATGAAAAAGACAACAGGGAGGTAAAAAGAAAAGAAAGAAGGAAGAAAATGGGCAATAATCTTAAAGGATAACCCAATGACATAATGACTTACAATATATAAGATGGACTGATGACACAATATAAAAGTAGTGGGAAATATATGCATAAAATTTTGCCTAATCTTATTGATAAATATTTAGTATTTTTTAATATAGATATAATTCAAATTTCTGGCAATTCAGTTAAAAAATAGATTTTTGTTTTATCCAATTATGTAAAGGTTTAGTGTGTAGGATTTAGGGACAGAAATTATATGATATTCATGATAAGAATGTTATTTTACTGGAAGTTACTTGTATCTACAAAAAGACAGTCCTCTTCCAGAGTCCGCCATGTTTCTACAGTAGCCCAGAATGGACAAACCAAACGGCCACAGTCACTATCCATGCCAAATGAGGTAGCATAATGCGACCGTGACACCAACAATAATACCATTTGGAAACGCTATGTAGGGAAGAGTTCTCTATTTCCACTTTAACTGCTATGGTTCATCAAAAATGTGCCTACAAAAGAAGACAACGGTCATTTTCTGCATTTTTTTGGCTGAAATATTGAAGGCAGTAATGATAAAAGATGGAGCAGTGCGCTGCTAGATGACACCTCCTTCTCAGCCAGGAAACCTACTCCTTTCACTGTGCCCTGTTGTTCACAGACTCATGTTGTTGCTCACAGATCGATGGAATGAATTCTTTATCAAAACGACAATATTTTGTTTTGCTGCCCCCAGAATTCTCTCACCTGTACTACTGAACCACCTTTGCTGTTGCCATCAGGTGTCGCCCAATCAACCCAGACTGAAATCTTTGAGATGACCACTTTAAACCCTTGAGTTGACAGATCAGACAACGCTTGTATTAGTCTTTCGTCATGACTGAGGAAACAGTGGGTTGAAAAAAGCAAGTTAAGGAAAGGCCCAAATCTGTGCTTTTTCCTGGAGCTTTAACCCATAACACACTATATTCTTCATCAGTAGACGGAGTTTGCTCATGGAGATAGATCTGCTGACGCTCAATAGCTGCTGAAAGCTCAGGAAAAAGTAAGTGGACCTTGAGATGGCACTTTTTCGTCAAACTACTCTTTCCAAGAATGTTGAACGTGAGCTTACATGTGAACAGATGAGTCTCCATGAACACTGAGACCTGCAAATGAAGATATGTTTTTAAGGTTCAGGAAAAAAAATGACCTTTATGTTAGCTTTGTTTTGCTGCAGCCAAATTAGCCGAGTTATTCTGTGATTTATGTATGAAACATTTGGAGCAGCGGTTGTATTTCACTGTTTTAGCATGAAAAGTGTGTTCCTGAATGCGTCACGTGAATCAAAAGGACCCTACGCATTGCTTCTGGGTTCTGAGATTGCTATTGAACTGAGAAGTCAATTATGCCAGCCAGATGTACAGCCTACACATTCAAGAATCAATAACAACCTATGGATCCGGCTTAAAGCAAAATCCTGAGCAAATGCCCTGCGCGATAAGCAGAGACCTGTTTGATGAGTGAAATTTTGAAATCCGAGTTTGTTCTTGGGCACATACACAGTGGTTGCAGGCTGTTGGCTGGCCGATGATGGAGCCCAATCAGTGGTCTGTGTGTGTGTTTCGCTCATCCAGATAAACTGCGACCTTTACTGGAGTAGGAAGGCCATGAAAGCAATCTGCCTGTGTAATTACCTGTCAGAAGGGAGCCTGTTAATGCTGGGGGAAAACACAGCATATCATCATCTAATCTACAAAGCACAGGTGCTAAAGTGTGCGCGTGTGCGCTCGCAAATGTTGTGTGTGACGAAAGGTGAGATGCGTGTAGAGGCATATTACATACAGGGGATAATTAATTCTCTATTTAACAAGCGGTGTAGGTGGGTTTCGTGCACATGGCAGGTGAGGAGGGTGCGGCGCATAACAAAGTGTTTCTGTGTGATAAAGTTGCCTGATTGCTCCTTTGTTAAATCGCTCCATGTAGGTGTGCGCAGAGGGGGTGGAATGTGTGGCGCTGGTGCATGTGCCACAGTAATTGTTCTTTCCTTAAATAGCTGCTGTCATAGTTACTGTGATAGTGCTTAGATAGACAGATAGATAGTGCCTGTGGGCAGGTTATTAGAATACAGTGGCACCTGAAACCTTTAAGAAAAAAAAAACTTCTCATGAGACTGTGAAGATTTGAAGACGAGGGGGATGCACGTCTTTGCCATCTTGCTCTCTGTGGGTTTTTGTGTGTGCAGATTCACGCCTCACCTGTTTCTCATTCTCATCCTCCAGCCGCAGTCTCTCCTCGATGCAGTTGCGGGCCTGCAGGAAGACTTTCCTCTGGGTGCGCTCGGTGAGAATCCTCACAAACACCCCCGACAAGTTGACGCTGGTGAACAGCACGGCGTTAGCCACCAGCTGCACACGAACAAGAGCAGACATGTCAAACAAAGCTGGCGGTGTTCTGTGTGCGCCTGAAGGAACATATGTGTCCATATGTGCGCCTCTGTGTGCAGTCATACTTCCTGGATAGATTAGACTTCACAATCCTTGATTAATCCATAGGATGGATTCAATGGCAGAAATCAAGGTCAGCACAGTGACGGATCGTAGGTGACATGAAGAACAAAAGCAATACAGTGGAATGGCTGGCAGACAGAGTGCATTATTGGTTGTTGATCAGAGACTATTGATCACGCCAAACACTTTCATTTGGATGATGAACTCTGCAGCCACTGTGTTGTCCATGCCTAAAAGGTCAGAGGTCAAAGGTCAAAGACTGACTCTAATCCAGCCTGCTACCTCATAAATAAGACTTCAGTGCAGTGGTTCCCAACAGAGGGGTCGGGACCCCACAGAGGGGTCGCAGAATAAACCTGAGAGGTCATAAAAATAACAGTAAAAAACATATGTCTGCAACAAAGAGGTTATTTTTTCAGACTTTTCTCTAATATCTGAAATTTTATAGTAAATTACTTAATAATTAATCAGGTAATTTTACCTCTTCAGGCCTCTAAAAATAAAATAAAGAAACAGATTATAATTTGGTTAAACTGGTTGCATCTGGTGATACGAGTAGACATTGCTTCATTTTAAGCCAAAAAGGTTGGGGACCACTGATTTAATGCATTATTACCAATGAGTAAACTCATTTGCATCATGGGAATGTTTGCGTCTTATAGCAGTGGATCCCAACCATGGACATAAATAAAGATGGGCGACGTGTCTCTACTTCCTCCCACTGTACAAAAGTGAAGACAAAATATCCCGGATACGAGTGCTGCCATCTTGTGCTGGTGACATCATTTGGAGCCAGATTCTGTGCAGTAGTGATCAGGCAGAGGAGCCGCGGTAACGAGTTGCTGCCCATACACCCACCCGACTCAATTGCGATCATGATGTTTCATCACCTTTTTATAGCATCAAATAACTAATTAAAACTAAGCTGATCAGAAAAATTAACACTTGAACATACATCAGTGTGATAAGAACTACCTAAAATGACAGAAAGCATGTTTGGGAAAAATGTATTTGATGTGTTCTTTGAGTTTTTAGTTTGGCCCATGTCCCATCTGCTAACATGGAGGGGGAGGGGTTTATGACCTATACTGCAGGTCCATCTTTATTTACAGTCAAAGGTCTCAACTTGAGAGCTTTCCAACAGAATTGGAGAGCAGAAAAAACTATTTCAAATACACAAAATTACTTTTTTAATCTCTGCTTTTTGCTTGTGTATTGCTGGATAATTTTACATCAAAGCCTCCTAAAATGTATGCATTGAACCCATTTGAGTAGGAAGAAGTAGTGTTTGGTTGAACCATGACATATGTAACCTGAGGAGGTCAAAAACCAGAAACCCACTGTCTTACAGGACCACAAATATATCAGAAACCATATTTTAACAAGATGTTGTTGTGGGGAAAACATCCTAAATACCAAAATTATTACTTCTACCTACAATCTGGGGCTCAGGGACCAGTCAAGGACCAGGTTGTGTGTGTGACTGCAGGATCCTGTTCAGCACCGGCAGCTGGACAGCTCCGCTTCATTACAGTGGTGCGCAAAAGTGAAACTTCCCAATTTTACAATAATCCTGGAGCTAAAACCGACCCCTGAGGGTGTTTTTAACCCTTTCCCCTCTATAGCGAAAGTCTGATGAGTAAGCATGCTCCAGTCAGCACCACTTTACATTCATACAGTTACTTCATAACCCAGCTGGGAGCTTCCCAGTCTCCTACACTGGAGCTCAAAGGTACCTGGACTGTGTGTGTTTTGAGTGAAAGAGGGCTCAGCACTCTACCTGTATAACATGATGATGGCTTAATTAAAAAGTTCTCTAAGCTCAAAGCAGCAGAGTTGGTTGAGTGACTGAAGAGCTGATCGGGATGCGGGTGCACCACTTACCGGTCTCCACAGCCTCTGTTTCCTCCCCGTGACCGACGTCGCTATGACAATGAAGTGGGACGCAGCCAGCATCACCCCGAACAGCACAGCCAGCAGCGTCCGCACCGGCAGCAGCACGTAAGCCACGAGGGTGACGAGCATGAGCTGCCACATGCCTTGCTCGGGGACCCCGGCACTCACGGGCTCCGACGTGCCGAGCGCCAGCGGGAACGGGCAGCAGAGCAGCGCGAAGGTAAAGCTGAACAGCAGGGCCAGCTTCGCAATTTGCTGCAGCTGCGTCACCTGCAGGTACTTGACGTTGGTGACGATGAACAGCGACAGGAACACCACGCAGTGCACCGGGTAGGAGCCCTTGGACAAGGTGAGACGCGGGCTGGACAGCAGCTCCACCAGGGACAGCGACGACGCCGCCACGATGAGCACCGCCAGCGCTTTGAGGGTGGCGGTCTGCTCCAGCTTCAGGTTGTAGCTCTGGAAGAGAGCCTCCAGCTCCTGGCTGTTGAACTCGTCCTCGCAGGCGATGGCGCCCAGTGGTGCGCCGGCCGGGCAGTGACCCTTCCTCCGCCGGGTCTTGACTCTTTCGAATGGGATCTCCTCCATGTTGGGGCCATTCATGAAGCGGGGACGAGCCCCTCAACTTTTCGGTTCCTCTCCTCCGTCGGGGAATCGAACCGGCGCCCTCTCCCAGTTCATGTGTCCTGGGTGTCGGGCTCTCGGTGTCAAAAGGGGAGAGGGCGGCAGTGGGGACGACAGAGCACCGCGCGCGCCCTATCCACAGGTTGACGGTTGTTGGTGTGTGGCGTGTCGTCAGAAAAGTAGCCCGACCAATGTGCAGCTCTCTCTCTCTCTCTCTCTCTCTCTCTCTCTCTCTCTCTCTCTCTCTCTCTCTCGGACCCCCTGCGGTCCCCCGGACAGGGTTACCGGTGATTCTGGGCTCTTAACGGGACTCACAGGAACGATCACGCGCCTGCAAGTGATGGTAGTCAAAACACCTGACCACGAGGCACAAAAATCTTTTGGCAATATTTTCTCTGGGTTTACTTTCTCTCTCTCTCTCTCTGTCTCTCTCTCTCTCTCTCTCTCTCGCCTCTTAAGACGTACAGCTCACATACACACACACACACACGCACACAAACAGGTGTATATAAATATTATACACTGCGTGTCCTCCTGCTTTAATTTGCTGAGTGACATGTCGCTGGTTTGGGTGAAGACAGCAGCAAAAACAAGCGCTGGTGATTTCCCCCTCATAGTCTCTGCAGTCAGAGCTGATGTAGTTCCCAGCTAAAAATAGACCAGCTGCACCGGTGGATGGTCCAATATAGCAACAATTTGGTCTTTCCCGCATCTCCTTCCCGCATATATTTGATTGCAGAGTCAAGCTCATTTCACGCAGAGAATTAACAGAAGAAATAACAGTTCGAGGCAGAAGGGGGAGACTAAAAATAGCGCTCTCTAAATGTAAGAATGATGACGTGCATCCTAAAATGTGATGCACCATTGTTATGGTTGAGGGCATGTTTTTGTGCATGCTGTAGATTGTTTAATGTGTTGGGGGTTTTTTACTTCAAGTTGACAAGTTTAAACACATGCGGGAATAAATCAGTGGAAAATGTAACTCAGTATCGCCAAAGGAAACATAAATATGCAACTGACAATGACACCAAGACTCATTCAGTAGAGCTGAATTAAAATATGCCAGAATGTGGGACAGGGAGGGGTAAATGGTCTGCAAAATAGCAGGAGCTGCAGCATCAAAAATGCAGCCTGCAGTAATTGACAGGCTCAAAAAAATCATGTTATGTAAGAATATAATGAGCAGATCAAGATCTTCAGGATATCCGAAAATGTGCTTGTATCCAAACTGAGAGGAGTCACACAAAGTGCAGCACTTCTTTTGAGATATCAGATTGAATGTGAGTTTTCATCTCAATTTGAAATTTTGCAGTTACAGAGCAAATGGTAACAGAATAAAGGCCTAATAACAGAAGGAAATGCAATATGGAGAGATACATCAACAACACCAGAAAACTGCCATAAATTATAGTAGCAGGAATAAATTTGGAGGAAATATCATAAAAAATATCTACATATATATATATATATATACTTATAAAATGATGCTAAACTGCAAGAAAATGTGGCTGTTTTATGACCTTTGTTGTACAGTCATGTTTCTTTCATCTTAGGATATTTTCAAAAATTAGATCTTTCCTATTCTTTAAAGAATGCATGGTTGTCCATGCTCTTTTTTTCCCCATCTTGATTTCTGTAATGCCCTCTACACCAGATATTCTCAACTGGTGGGCCAGGGCCCACTAGTGGGCCTCCGAGCATCATCTAGTGGGCTTTGTAATACATTTGTAATATTTGTAAAGGCGCTCAAGAATTCACAATAAAAAAATGCCAAATTAAAATGCATAATTTCAATGACCAGTTACATTTGAAAATCACCAGATAAATTCTATTACTACTAGCTTACGTCTGCCACTACTAGCTAATATCTGCCACAGCCAGCTGACGTCTGCCACTGCTAGCTAACGTCTGCCACAGCTAGCTGACGTCTGCCACTGCTAGCTAACGTCTGCCACAGCTAGCTGACGTCTGCCACTGCTAGCTGACGTCTGCCACTGCTAGCTGATGTCTGCCACTGCTAGCTGACGTCTGCCACTGCTAGCTAACGTCTGCCACTACTAGCTAACGTCTGCCACAGCTAGCTAAGGTCTGCTACTAACCATTTTTTTCATTACAAAAACAGTATATAACAGTAACAGTATGTATATATTTATTTTTTCCCATTTTTTTGGTCACTATGATTTTTCTGTCATTTAATTGGGAAGGTGGCCCTCAGAAATTTGTCGACAATCAGAAATGGGCCTTAAGTTACAAAAGGTTGAGAACCCCTGCTCTACACGAGACTTTCGCCTCAACCATCGCCTTCAACTTCTTCAAAATGCTGCTGCTAGGAATATCACCGGTTCAAAAAAAGAAGATCATACAACCCCAATTCTGGCTTCCCTGCATTGACTTCCTGTTCATTTTCACACTGACTTTAAAATTTCATTGTTGAAGGCTTCAAGGCTTCACATGACCAGGCCCTTAGCCTTGGACGCCTTCTTAGATGAACTAAAGGTGACTTTCTGGTCGTTCCCAGAGCCTGACTGGTTACTGCTTGCGATCAGGGTTTTGCAGTCCGATGGCTTGCAGTTTTTAAAAAACAAAAGGCAGTATCCATATTCAGGATATCCAAAATGGTTTCATAAAGAGCTCACCTGAGTCATACGAAATGGGAAGTAGCCTACTTGTACTTACATGCAAGATATGTGCATACATGTGCATTATATACATTTACCGTATTCTGTCATGCAGAAAAGTGACAGTGTGACATGTTCATGTGTACTATTTTAACCGAAACCATTATCTTTTCCTAAACCTAACCAAGTAGTTTGTTGCCTAAAACTAACCAAACTACAACTGAAAGCTTAAAATATTTTTTTAAATACCTAAAAATACTATCTTCGCGAACTAAAAAAATAAAAAGTCAATATATCATGGCAACACAAACTGTTCCTGCGCATGAAGGTCCTATATGCTTGATCCATTTAGTCAACACAATTCTCCAATCATTCGACCTTGTCCTTATTGATAGTATTTCACCTGACTTTCTAAACCTCAAATTCCACCAGGCTGATCACGGCCATTCGAGACAATGCCTGTGATTCCACCAGGTGCGGCCACAGCATGTTTCAGAAGTGTCCAGGAAGCAGTTCCCCACTCGGCTCTGCGAAGAATACCCACCTACACAGAGCAGGTTGAAGCAGATGGGTCAGACACATAAACGGCGTAGAGAATCCAGTCATTTTTCAAAACAAAACACCCTGTGCAGACTCCCAATCATATATCATATCAAAACAGACACAAAAAGAAACAATTTTCTTTTCCATTTAACTACTTATATAGCCTAATTAGCCATGACAGAAGCACAAAAATCTATAAAAAAGGACCAAATCAACAAAATCTGAGCAAATGTTCCGCTTCTGAAACACTCCTGGTGGGGTATAAAGCTGTGCTGAGGATGCAACAAAACCGTGTCGCAACTGGAATGCAATGCATCTGTGTCTGGTAGAATTAAGGGGTTTCCAGCAGAAAATTCCTCATATAATTGCCTATTCACTATCACTTTCCATGTACATAGATGTGAGATGAAATATACAAATTATATAAAAAATAAGCACAGGCTGAGACTGTCACAGAGCTAGCTGAAGCATGCACTGCTATGTCCTTTAAAACACGCCCATCCGGATGAAATACTAAGATTTCAGTGAGTCCCTCATGGGTATATTTTACCTCTCTCCATAGCAGTGGCACACAAAAAGGTTTACATAATATGTCTATAATGATTTATGCACAGCCAGTTTTATTAATGCCATCTATGTGGATTGTGTACAGTCTTCCAATGCTGGAATATTAGAACATGGCCCCAGGTTTGCATGTGTGGTCATATTGCTTTCACTATTGAATCAATGTTTCATTTGGGCATTTTCCAGTGGGTGTGGACTCCAGGGAGATTAGCAAGGGCTGTAGCTGAAGCTAATATGGATCTAATAAAATCAACAAATACCTTGTTACCTTGTTAAATACCGTGTTACCTTATCACGTCAGCTTTGATTGTGTGAATTCCAGTTAACTAAATTAAAACTACAATAAACCTGTGTTTTTTGGGACTCCAGGGCAGTTGTCCACACACACCTGATTCACCATCCAGAAACTGTTCAAGTAAAGAACATCAATCTGGATTATATATTCCTGAATCATGTTTTTATACAAATACCTCCTCCTTAGCAGTGTGACGCTTCCTCCTCACAGCTTTACATCTAAATTACATCTCACCGTCAGAAGACAAATGGAGGCGTCCCGGTGGTCTGAGCAATAACCTTGCTTTTTGTTGCACATGTGCGTCAGATCGCGAAGATCCTAGAGGAAGTCAATGGACCGGCTCATCAATGAAGAAGTCAATGTGAAGCACTTTGGGCCCTTCTAACAAAAAAGTCTCTACATGTGCACAGTCAATTACTATGTGGTCAATATCCACTATTGTCCAGTGTAAATCAATAGGCTGCTGAGTCGAGATCACAACAGTAAGAAGAAAGAGAATCTGACCCTCATCTGTCCAGTGGTCCTGCTAACAGTGAAAAAAACCTCACAGACTCTCGTTGTTAAGTCCTTGCACTGTCTTACAGTCAGTGTGAACATTTTAAAACTTGTCTATAAACCTTGTCATGATCTTTTTTTGCCTGTGAATATCTTTGATATGCTGCAACATGTGAGTTTGTATTCCTACAACAAACTTCTATTTCCAAGGTCAAGAATGAACTTGTGCAAATAATGCTTGTGTTTGTGTGTGTGCTGTATGGTACCGTCCGTCCCATTCTTGGGAAACAATATCTTAGGAACACCTTGAGGGAATTTCTTCAAATTGGGCATAAATGTCGACCCAAGGGTGAACTGACTATGTTTTGGTGGTCAGAGGTCAAAGGTCAAGGTCACAGTGACCTACTAAACACATTTTTAGTCATAACTCAAGAATTCATACATGAATTATGACAACATTCCAAACAAATCTAACAGTATAATGAAGATTAATTCATGACATTTTATATTCAAAAGGTCAAAGGTCAACTTCACTGTGATATCATAATATTCTGCAAAAACATGTTCCTGGCCATTATTCAACACCATAAGTTAGGAACAGAAGGAGCAATGATATTGTATAGATCTTCTGTGCTTCTTTGCAGCAACATCCATATTTAAAGTATAGTAATCATCACAAGCTCTTTGATTTTGCTGATATTTAGCTTCAGGGTGATTGTCGTTGCACCATGTGACCAAACTCTCCATAAGTCGCGACATGTATTGTATGAGTCTGGACAGACATGGATATAAACTGCAACTTGATTGTTGTGCAGAGGTATACAACCGCAAGGCTGTAATTCTAGTTTTTAATGACTTTAGAGTGGACTCTTGGGCGACTACACCTTTGGCCTAAAAAACTTTCGGGGAAGCTGCTTTCTGCAGGTTTGGACCAAAATTCAAAGTCTCCGTCTGGAGCTGAGGACAGAATCATCAACTGTAATAAAAACAAAAGTTTTAACTGACCTCATCACTTTTGTTATTTTTTAATTTCTTTTAAAGTTTTCATCTTTAACTCTCTAATTATTTTTCTATGAATGTAAAAAACTCTAAGCTGCAGCCTTTGTGTAGAAGGTGCTATATAAATAAACTTGTCCATGATGCAGCAACTAAACTGTTTTAAGTTGTTTCGGAACATAAGATGCAGCACTATTTTCCAACTCATGTCCCCACTGGCCCGTTCAAAATGCCTAATCTTTCCTGTTTAGCATCTTCCCCGTGAACTGAAGTGATCCAGCAGTCAGGCAGTGCACACAGGCTCCAGTTCTCTCGCTTTCCTAAAGTAAGTGACAGCTGCAGATTTTTTGGACCATCCCTCCCTCCAGGATGTCTGACAATCCCCCGTTGCCATGGGAACAGAGGCAGTAAGGCTAGCGGTTGTGACTGATATGCTGCTGAGGTGTTTCCCAATCTGACACCGTGGCTCTCTCTCTCTCTCACACACCTCTCTCCGACTTCCTTTCAGGTGGTTTGAGATGATGAGTGCAGCTGATGTGTTTGTATCTGTCTGCGCCGCGGTTACACAGCGCCCTGCCCTGCCGGCTCATTGTGCTCACTGACATTTCTCCAAATTGAGGCTCTGACATGAAGGACGGGGTGGTGCAGATGAAAGCTCCAGAGGTGACTGAAGCGCACAAACCCCCCAACCAACCAACGCAAAAACAACTACGAGGGTGTGCACTGGTATCTGTGTGTGGTACGAGGATGTGTGTGTGTGTGTGTGTGTGTATGTTGAGTGAGTAAACTCATAAATTTATAATAAACTTTGAAAATGTCAGGCCGAGTTCAACTCCGCCTCAAAACAGGTGACCCCGAGCTTTGATTTGTCAGGTGCCCCGCTCCCGTAATCACAGCCAGGTGATTTCCTGTTCTTGTGTGTGTGTGTGTGTGTGTGTGTGTGTGTGTGTGTGTGTGTGTGTGTGTGTGTGTGTGTGTGTGTGTGT
>JBBPCS010000596.1:0-16812 GCA_037974645.1 Hollardia meadi
AAATAATTTTTCATCGCCCCCATGTTAAAAGTAATTTCTGCACCGCTGCTCTAGTATTGTAATGTAACATTACACCATCTAATGTGTCATCTATTTTATTTTTCATTTAAAACACATAACTTTTGCTGTACATTTATGCCAAGCATCCACACTAAAACAGAGACATTTGGAAATGGAGATATTTGGAAAACATGACGCAGACACCCATGTTTGCTTCCTGATTGGGTCTTATCGGCCACTACATGTCCTTCCTTGATTCCCTGATGAACACGTTACACTCTTCTGGAAAAAAACAAAGACATCAGCCTTGACTTTCAGTGGTTAATTCAACATGGAAAATGAATTACAAGAGCTGCTTGCTGTCTATGCTAGCAGCTGTTGTGCAGTTATATTCTGCACTTTATAATGCTACTACTGCCTACATGCGCACGAGGCAAGTTATTATTCAAGCAACTGGTGGGGAGCACTCCGGCTGTTGTATGGGCCAGGAAGAACCAGTGCCTAGTGGGATAATTTTGTCAAAGAAATTGTGGTGCATGAGGAATGGAGAGAAAACTTTTGAATGTCCAGATTGGCCCAGATCAACCTCATGACTAACTTACATCCCCATGTGGAAGGAACAAAAGATACTTATGGTGGTAACATGCATGTTGTATTACCAGTGACGAAGGAAGACTCTGGAAAACTGCTAATGCATTTGGACTGTGGATTAATGGATTTGTTATTTAAGCATCAATGCTTTGCTAACGGAAATGATGAGCCTGCTGTTAGTGTGTTCAGCGATTTTGCACATGTTATTTAGCATTAGCCTCACTTGCTAAATTATTGTCTTTCTTTTAACATTTAGCAATGCAGCTACATTAAAAGGTATTGTATAAAGAGTAAGGGTGACTGCTGTAAAGCAAATACAATTCAAACACAATTTAAAGAAAAGCCTGACTACAAGAGTATATGTGTGTGTGGAGTATTTGAGTTTGCATTGACGGAATAGATGTAATATTGTCTGTATTTAGAAAGACACAATTGATATTGACAGTACAATAATGGAAAAAAAGACAAAAGCACAATGTTACTGACAATGTTTTAATAAAAATGTCATAATCCGGGAGGATTCTGTAAAAAAGTAGTCACATTTACCTGTCTCATCATTTTTGTCCTGTTTTCAGGAGTAATGATCTTGGTACCAGCCCTGGTAGCTGTAACATATATTAGAAATTGTTCATAGTATTTTCTGCAACCAAGTAGACAATTTGCTTCCTGTATCCTTCGGCACGCGCATGCCCATTGTACGTGAATGGTCATGTGATACGTGTTTTCAAGCGTGTTGGTATGGACAGTGAGTAGATCCGAAACAGTGCTAAAATGCTCGTCTGGACTGAGATTGTTTTTGTTTAAAAACTCTTTTTAAAACACATTTGCCAGTTAACTGCATATTACGCCAGCGATTAAATAATATTCAGGTCATAACTGTTTTAATTAAAGTACTTAAAATTAAATAAATAAATAAAAATACTGATTCTGCAGTTCAAGTAAAGTGTTGCTATGATATACAGTGATTAAATTAATCAGGTTGTCACAGCAATCCATTGAAATTTGAGGTCCAGTATTTTTATGATCAGGGTCTATTATTATTATTATTATTATTATTATTATTATTATTATTATTATTATTATTATTATAACAGCAGTGATCTGAAAATTCAATGTTTGAATAAAAATATTTTAATTTTAATGAGGCAAGTTTTTTTATGTTGAGTAAATTTTTATATAAATTGAATAATTCAAAAAATCTTTAGAATAATTGATAAATAAATTGATGAAATTAATAAATGAAAAGTTGTGAGATGAATTGACAAATCAAAAAAACAATTACGATTTAAATGGGCATTCAAAGGACATGCAGCTATTCACCAGCTAGTCATTGGAGCTAGTCATGAATCCTGGAACAACCACTTGATACCACACTGTCAAACTATTCTGCTGTGTGTTATTATGACGTGTGTACATGCACTTATTTATGCCGTATAGGTGCTCTTGTACATTGGCTGTAGGCATCTCCAAAGTGTCAGCATTGATTTCATTTGAATATATGAATTTATCCAAATGAGGGTATTTATGTTTCATGTAAGAGCAGGCGACCACATGCCAATTTCAACACATGTAATTTATCATTAACCAGGAGCGGAGCATAATACCAGTCGCAGCATCTATGTGAACGTGAACCTATGACTGTGAACATGAATCCCATTAACAGTTGATAAAGAGTAAATGTGTGAAGGAATGTGGAGGAGCTGAAGCTGCTTCACAAATCCATCCTGAGGAATGAGTAGGATCTTATGGACGTTTGTTTTTCTGTTTTCATAGTCCTATATATTTTGAAATGTGTAGAATTATGTTTTTGCCCCATCTTTTTTGGTCTGGGGTGTATGTATGTGTGTGAAGGGTCATGAAGACATGATGATCTCAGCTAAAGACACAATGGTCCATTTTAATGTCATACCTTACTCTTGGTTGGTCCATGCATATTCATGGAAGCCACGACCGGGGCGGCAGTGGCAGTGACACTGGGGGTTGGGTAGATGGGTTTGTCAGAGGTAGGGGGATGGGATGAGGCGTGCTTGTCGGAGTGTGTCACATTTCCAGACCAGCGAATTTTTTTGATTAAAGTCCCTTATCCGTTTTATCATGCATATCCCCGCTCTGATTAAAGTGATCGGAGTCTGACACTCACAGTGTCAGAGCAGAGAAGCTGGGGGCACCACACCCCCCCCCCCCCCCCCCCCTCTCTTACTCTGTCTCTATGTCTCTCTATGCCTCCTCTTCCTAATGCATGCTTGAAATGTGTAAATCTTTGGCTTGAGATGCTTATGCCCCACTGACATCTATAGGAGACACAAGCGCTGATACCACAAATAGACATACATTGTATTCATACTGTAAATAAACACCACTGTATGCATGAACTACTTATCTTGGCATGATGGAATGCAGAGAAAGTCATGAAATTAATGCAATACCATACTTGATTTTTCTTAAATACATCAAATGCTCTTTGTTCTTTTTCCTATGTTAACCATTCTATTGTGTTCTGGTTGAATTAGACCGATTTACAAGTTTTGTCCCAAAAATGTAGTTCATTTAAACAGATTGGAAAGATCCCATGACTTTGTCCACACAGGGCATCTGAACACACAAAATAATAACATTACACAAAATAATAATAATTTTGGTCATTTTCATAAAATTTGGGGTATTTGATTTGAATTTTCCCTGAATTGAATTTTTCAGGCTCATGCTCATTAATCAACTGTACATCCTCTTCTAGACATGCATGCAGGCACACCTCATTCCACATCTTGGAAATTATATTAAACAATCACAACATTGTTTCAATAGATTTCTCGCAGCTCTGGTGTATAAAGATTTTTTTAGGCCTTGCTCACAATTCATTCTGTGGCAGCACAATGACCAAACGATATACTGTATGTGAGGCTCTTGGCCATATCTTTGATCATGACACTAGAGAGGAGGAAAGAGGCCAGGAAAGTGACAGGGAAGATGCATCAGAGGAGGAAGTGTCAGAAGAGAAAGTGCTGTTCAAAGTTGCCCTCTGTGTCAGCTGACCTTATTAACTGGTTACCCTGACGACATCCTCAGATCAAACATTTGGACAAGAGCAAGATCTGACTCTTTCTTATCAAGCATTTTACACCCATGTTCACCTGAGATCGACATCAGGCCCACCTTGAATCTTTCCTATTCAGGTTTTATCCAGCAATTGTTTGGTGAGCCTGCATGCTTTTTTTTCTTCTGGAACACAGATTACATGCGATGGAACGCAAAACAGATCTTGGGTTTAAGTACATTAATTATGGGTTACTCACAGTTTTCAAGGTTAATATACCAAAAGCACTTTGGCAGAAACACGGCTTAACCAGCAACCTTCCAGTTACAGATCAGGTATGCTTTTCTCCCCTCCAGGCTCAAGTGTTCATTATTTCATTTCCAGATTGTAAATCTCTTCTTTTGTTCATCAAGGACATAATACATTGCCTAACATCTCACAAAGCTCCACCAATTCTGTATCAGATGGTGGGTTTTTTTTCTCTTTTGACAACCAAACTCTTTCGTACATAGACCTGAGTGCTAAAGAAATAACATACATAGAAATGTATTGTGTCTCTTGAATACACTGACACACATACAGGAGCTTTTGAAGCTCTGCTGGTAACATTACATTATGCTGGTCTGAGACAGCAACACCTGTGCCTGAGTTGATACAATATAGTCAACTATTTAACCACCATTTACAAATGGCGATTTAATAGTGCATCACCAACATGTCTATACAACATGACTGCCTAAATGGTATTTAGTGTGTCTGTGCCCCAGGAGGCCTTGTCCCTCATGGGGCAGGAAATGCCTTAATTTCTTCTCCTTATCTGGTAAATGCACACTTCAGGTGTACTGCACTTAGGTCCATTGTGTCACAAGGTGGGATGAAGATGATCACTGACATTTTTATTTTGTTCCATCTAGACTAGTGTAACTTTTTACCTGTCTTACCACATCCTTGTATTTTTTACAAGTGGTCCAGAAAGGTACTGCAAAGCTTTTTCCCTGGTTAGCTTAAAGGTCTCGTGTTATACTAGTGTTTATTTGTTTACACTGGCTCCTCATCAAATTTAGCATTCAATATTTAAATTTTTTTTTTCACAAACTAAAGTGGCTGCATCTTGAAGGTCACGGCTACTAAACTTTGTCCCTTTGTACTTTGAAATTGTTGTCTATAATTCTAGTTTTGAACAACATTTTTAAAACTAATAGAAATGTTCTAAAAAATGAAGTTAGTGTTAACATTGCACTCAACAAAGTTGAGATCTGGGAATATGGCATTTCTGCAGACCTTAAGAATTAAAGTACAGTCTTATTGTCTTATTAAAGTACAGTCTTATTGTTACCAATGTGAAAGAGTGGACAAAATTCAACAATCAGAAAGTTTTAATCAACCATAATTACTCTTTAAAATATATATTCCACAAGAGAATTGTTTTGTTCTGGATTTCACCGACACCTTTGGTGAATAGCAGTGATTGAGTGTTACTGACATATGACACGGGCAAGCAATGACTCATATTTTACATTAATTTTATTTTGCAATAATTTTAAATTAAAAAAAATAAAATAAAAATACATGGCATTGCAGTTGAGTTAAACTGATATTTTCACTATCATTCTAAGATTATTAGAAACAGACACAGGTGTGTGATATCAGGCCACAGAGAAGAAATTGTTTTTCAACCACTTGTAAGTAAGCCTTTCGATAATAAACATTTTGAAGATTTTTGCATCCACAGACTGAGGTTTTTAATGCATCACACTTAGTTACCATTATGGCATGTTTTCTGTTACAAGCATTACGCACTATACATTCACATGCACTGCATTCATTCACTGCTGCGACCTTCAATCAAGTCAAATCAACAATTAAGTGATGTATTGTGGATATGGAAGCACATTAAAAGTCCATCCCTACAGGAGTTCATAAGGCTTGACCATGACTGAAAGCCATGACAGTTGCCTATTTACATTAGCTATCCATCTGTAGTTGTGTTTGTGTCCACTTGATGAATGTAATTCAAATATTTACTTTTTTAGCTGATGGTGTGGTCTCCACCAACACCTGTGAAAAATACCTGGCTCTAAATGCTCACTAGGTTCACTAGTAGTTTGCACCTGCATGTGTCTCCTGATGTTTGCTGCTGAATGTAAAGCACGTTTTTAGAGCTCTTTCACTGAAAACAGCTGCTGCTGGAAACCAAGTTGATGTGAGCGCTGCGACTCAACCAAACAGTAAAACTTTGTGCTGTAATAACCAAACAATGAGCTAAAAGATGTTTTTTTTAAAAAAAGCTCTGTAGAGCTCAGTGGAACTGTGGTGATAAGTCTCTGTGGTTATATCCCATTACACATACGCATTTAAGCAATTGTTTATATCACAATTTGTATTTGATTTTGACATTGATTAGTATAGCTCTAATTTACTTTATTCCAAACAGACTTCTGGAAAACACATTACTTCCAGTGTAGGAGTTATTTTATTTTGTAATTTCTCAAAATTACACAGCCTTAGAATAAATGCATGATCAGCACAAGACAATACAGAAAATAGAGAGGGACAGTCATTTATGCAATACATCTGGAAACTTTAAATTAAATTAAAATTGGTTTTCTTAACTTGATAAGTCATGTCAAACACATATAGAAAATATCACTATCACTGTTTTTTTCATGTTACACATGGATTCACTTTGCTCTTCTTAGTTCATACAGTACATTCTACCATTCAAAAGCACTCATTCATTATAGATTTGTAGTGATTTTCAATGGAGTGATTGTCACCAGCCACTGTGTTCACTGTGCATTATATCTATGTATTTAAATACAACACTTGGATGTCATGCACTGTCTGCTGTCATGGATATGACCAAAAGCTGTTTGTTTTACCTCATGTGGATTATCCTATTTTATATTATACGCATAGTGGTTACCCCTTTATAAATATATTATTCTGAATATCCATTCAATGGAGGCCATTACAGGTTTGACTTTTAAGAATTACATTTTTATCTTGAAAATAACTTTTTGTTTGTTTCTGTTCTTGTATAAAAAGGTGTTTGTTTGATAAGTAGCTGTGTAGACAATACCACACAATAACACCAGTCTCTGTTCATTTTTTCACGTGTTCACATGCCACTCGGTGATGGTGGGCTGAATTACAGCAGGAGTCTTTTAGAAGTCACCCCATGACGAAAGGATGCGTGTGGGCATGTGAGGTGCACTGGGAGTGGGCGTTTCACTTACACACACACATGCATGCACGGGCGCGCCCGAAGCACACACACACACACACACACACACACACACACACACACACACACACACACACACACTTGATGAAACAGCTGGTCCAGACACAGCCGAGACCATCCAGTCGGAAATAGTAATTAATGGCATTAGAATATTGCACAGTTTGGTGCCATTGAGGAACTGGATGACTTTAAAATGTGTAAATCCACAAATTTATCTGACCTAACGACGGGTGGCTTAACACCCCCTCAGCTAAATAGATTAATTATCTGCAGGGCCTGGTGCTGTCATTGGGAGCCACATGGATATCAGATCAGCCCAGATACCACTGGAAAGCATTCCTTCTGCTAATGATTACAGCAGCGCTGCTACTTACAAATATGTTTACCCAGAGATTCATGGTGTAAGATGGTGCTCATATTCATGTCACTGGTATATTCGAAAAGATTCTAAAAAGGATTGAGCTAAAAATCCTGCATCATGCTGCACCTTACATTTATTTTACGTGGGTGCTTTCATTGTAAAGATGCTCATTTCTATGATACACATTTAACTGCTTTAACTGCACATGATACTACCCATGTGAATGGTGTGTTCAGAAAGCCCTCAGGTGTATAGCAGTATCTTCAAAAGCAGCTGAAGCACAGAGTATGTTCTGATGCATTACATCCCAGGGACGGACAAATCATCTGAGATTCTGACAGCCAATATGGAAAAAAAAGAGGAGGAAAAATAACAAGGCAAAAGAAAAAATAGGGTCCAAAGTCCCAGAAAATGGAGGGAGCAAAGGATCTCAGGGGTAAGAATTAGTTGTCACCCCATGATCAAATAGTACAGGCCGAGAAGCTACCAGAGAGAGCCTGCGCTCCGGCAAAAAGAAATATAAAGTCCAGATTTAATTCTGATATGGAGAAATAGAATTTCAAAGCTGGATGTCTTATCGTTGGCATGTCCCTTTGCCGGACTGATTTCCCTAGCAAAAGCCTGTCAGCGTTATTATGTTGAACATGGAACCAATTTACTGCGCCGGCTAAACAGGGTTACCAGTGCTCTTGTACTCCCTAAATGTTTGAAGTTATCACACAGTGGGAAAAATAGCATTTTGAATGTTGGGAGGGAGGGGGGCAGGGGACATTCGAGACCAGCCTGGACAGGAGTGGACTGTAATTGAAAAGTATCAATCAAAAACAAGGCAAGGGCCAGGGAGGGGAAGCTATTATGTTAACCCAGTCCGCTGGAGCACTGGAAGAGTCCAAATGCATTTCTTTTGTATTGGTAATGCTCCCCTGCTCTCCAAGCCTCTAAGCCCTGTGACTGGGTGCCTCGTATCTCCGGACAGACGGCAGCAGGGAGGGGAAGGAGGGGATTATCAAGTGGAGCATGTGGCCATTACAGGCCTGTTTCGTGATGCTATCTGCCCTCTGAGATAAGCAACCCCCGGCTGGTCAGACGATTCCAATTTCTATACATGAGAGATGAAGACCTTGCGCTCCTGCTTGCCTTCACCTTTTTTTATGTTGTTATTTTTTTTGCCTGGTGCCTAACACTGCCCTCTCTGTATATTACAAGTATCCTTTCATGTGCCTTCAGCAGACTGGCTGACCCGCTACCGCCAGTGAGCAACTTCACAGAATGGCTTTGGTATAGTTGGAGATAGAGATGAACCAAAGAGGAAGAACAAGAGGAGGAAGAAGAAAGGGATAAACAATAGATGCAAATGAAGTGACTGTAAGACAAGAGGAAGTCGCTTCAACAAAAGTTGCATAAAACATATCTCAAACCACAGACCTAGCTATGGAATCACTTCCTCTTCTTTTGTATATCCACTTAAGCTGTCTGCTTCCATTATACACTATTCCCAATTCACACACATTTCTTTCTTTTTTTTTCTCCTTTGAAAATTCTGAAATGCAAACTAGTTAGTTGGTTCAATGTGTATTCTTATTGAAAGGACCAGAACAAATTTGTTTCATTTTATTGAACCACCCTTGTTGTGTTTTGGCTATGACTCAATCTGTTCTGATTAGGCTAGAGACAGGGACAACACACATATTCAAATGGGCTAGACCTCAAAGGGTCACTGAACAATTTCCTCTGTTCATAGAAAAAGGATATTGCTCAGCCATCGGTATTCCCTTGTGGTGTCACCTTTTTTTTCCTCCAAGTGTCTTAGAATAAATTCATGGATGCATTAACATATAAGATAGTACAAATGACATAGAGGATAACCAGTGGTTTTTCACCAAATAGCCATTAGTTAAGGACACCAAAGTCGAGGTCAAGCTCAGAGCCAAGAAAATTATGTATTGCTGGTCTGAACTGTGGGTTCTCCATGTATTAAAATGAATTGTTTTACAAGTTTTATCCCCCAGAAATGGGACACTGCTGAAATCCAGTCAGCCAATTTCTGTGGTGCTGTAATGGCTTGTGAAAAGTGTAGAGCATATACTGTATTTCAATATCTTTTTGGCATTTATATTGGAGAAAGGAGGAGGAAGTACTTTTTTATTGCAATTGTTGTCTATGATGTTTTGTTAAGATTTTAGAGTCCCAGTGGTTATTAAATAAAATGGTTTTACATATGCTCATTCAAGGTTGAAGAACGTTTTGTCATCCACCCATAACCTTGAGAGATGCACCAGAAATAGCTCTAAATCCATATTATCGTCTTACCTGGAGTTTTCTCTAGTTTTGTAAATGATGGATTAGATGCATTTAGGCCTCTGAACCCATCAAATCATCTAACAAAACATATATATTATTACACATACAGTATATATTATAGTCAATCTGATAAGAATCATAGACAACATCAAAATTTTAAATGTCTACACATTTAGTTTATTAATAACAAAATGAGCCTTTATGCTCAGAGGGCTAATGCAAAAGTGTATATGGGTAATCATAATGGATAAAAAATTCTGGATTCTATGAAGCTCAGAGCTGGACAGGGGCCCTAAAATAAGGCAGGGACTACAGACAATGATTATTAGAGCAAATCAAACTTCAGCAACAAAGGCAAACAACAAAATACATTTTCTGCATTCCAAAATAGCTCATGACTATTACAAAAACAATTTGTATGAGTGTTTTCTGATCTGCTATCTCTATGGCTAAGACTTGGTTTAGTTTTAGGCAACTGAAACTACTTTGAGAAAGACGACTTTAATGGATATAACCGTCCATATTGACTGTTGGTTGTAGAAAGGAAAGGTGAATCGAACATGAGTTAAGTTCGACCCAAGGCCAACATGGACACCAAGCCCCAGACGTGCACTTTATCTACAGCTCACTGACACAGTTCCATGAAAATATAAGCAAACTCCAAGGCTGTATATTATGGTCAAAAGCCTCAGAAGAAACAAGTAAATAGGCCTTGACTTGAGAATGTTCTGTCAACTGCTGCTTTGATGCTCACAAATAAACAAAGATTCAAGCTGAATATACTGCATTGTTATTGTTGCCTTTGAAGAACCAATGTTGTCCTTTGCTAACTAGCTAAATTTTAGGACAGATTGATGGGTGGAAAGTGAAGGGTGGAGATAGCATGCTAGCATTAGCAGGTAGAGGAGAGGTTTGAATAAAAGTAGATGCGTAGATAGGTCAGTAGGTTAGATTGGGGATAGGTGGTGTAAACAAGATGAGGCCTTTGCATTCCTAGAGATGGAGGTAGCAATCCAGGTAGATATGTAAGTAGTAAGGAAGAGATGGATGGAGGTAAAGTAGGTATGTAGATAGGCAGGGATGGAGGAAGGTGTCAGACGGTCAGGTGGAGGGTTTTTAATTCAGATTTCATGTGGGCTCACTCAGCAGTCACTGGAGTCTAAAGTGACTCTGGGGAGCCTCACAGTTCTATATGCAAATAGAGCAACGCACCTGGCCAGTGGAGCAGGCCTGCTGAGAGGTTACTTATGCAAATCTGATTGAGTGAGAGCATATTGCCAGAGCACTAGCAGGCAAGCAGGCATGTGTGCATGAGCATACACATACACATGCCGGCAGTTAAATTTCAAAGGGGCTCTGGGATGCCATGTTTCCCCAGAATAGAGGTGGCAGACAGAAAGGGAAAGGATAAAGAAGAGGACAACCGAGAGGGAGAGGCAAAGAAAGACGAGGGGAAGTGAATAGTGAGAGAGTGAAGGAGAATGATAAGGAGAAGGAGGGAAGCGGGAAGGAGGCAGACGTTGGAGGGAGACAGAGAGAGAGAAAATGTCAGAGGGGATAGAGAGGGAAAAAGAGTAAGACAGAACAGTGAGAGAAGCATAATTCTTCTGGACATAATAGAATCTTTCACTCCCTCTGTTGTCATCCTCACCGTTTTCCCTCATCGTGTCCTGCTAGCTTCAACGGCATGCTGAAGGCACAGGGGAGCAAAATCGACACATGGACACAAGGTAATTTCCAATGCACACTTTGTAAATGGGCTCCCAATATGACCACCCCCCACCCCCTCACCCCCAACGCTCTTTCTCTCTCCCTCAGAGGCTGGCATTAACCTGCTGATTAAGTGGTAGAGCTTGGCTGGAGCTCAATCTTAGCCTGATGCATGAGCCCATGATGTAGACAAATGAGTAGAAATTACATTGGCATGAACAAGGCGCTCAGTCAGGCTTCCCCCCAGCTCAGGCCTCAGGCACAACACATTAATAAAGAGAGATTTTGTCTGGTGATGATTATTGATAATGCTGTGCATAATATAAAATGCCAGCATAGATGAGACAGGAACTTGGTGGTTATGGGAGTTCCTCTGGAGTTGTGCTTTTTCACTACCAGAGAAAGTATTACAAAATACTACATTGCTGAAGAGTAAAATTATGCATCTGCATATGTTTGATAAGGTTTCTGATAAATACATATGTTTGACATATACCGTTAACTGGTCAAGCACTGAGATAAGATAACTGCCTTTGCATGGTTGCTTGCCATTCCAAACTCTAGCACAGAGTAAAAAATAAAGTGGCAGTAATGTTTGAACCCCCTTCAAATAGGTTGCATGAGAATTACCTAATCTAGTGTATATGGAGAGCTGTGTGTCATCAGCAAATCTGAGGATTTTTCTTTTAAGAATAAGCAAATCACTAATGGATGCAATACCACTTCATCTCAGATCCTCCTCTGAAAATAGATTTGTTTTTTCTTCTTAAATGAGGGGTGAAAAACCAGCCAATGAAGCCAGTGGAGGGAAAAATAAAGCAGTGTCTAGCTAATAATAACATAGCTCCCTTCTCATTAGTCAGTGCCTCTTATTCCAGTAATGGCCCAATTAAGGGAAACCAACCCTGGTCCTTTTTAGGTATGTCACAAATTGATTATCTCACCATGAGCAAACTGTGCTCCCAGATCACAGATAACAGAGATGGTGTTTGTGCACGTGGGAAATTTGCCCTGACCCAAACTGGGCTAATAAGCGACTGTTTTCACACTTGTTTAGGCTTTAAGTGCTCATGCAAAAGAGTGGATGGGCAGAAATGGAAGCAAGGAGGGGGGTCAGGGTGAGAAGGAGGAACATCATGGATTGATGATTTGCTTGTTTTATCCTATTCTCAAAGGCTTTTCACTTTCTGAACATTTACAACACACTTATCATCTTGTTTTTTTTTTATACCTTAAGGTCATTCTTCTTCTACTATGCTATCTGGTTTTATTCAATCATTTTCTACTTCTTCATCTCCAGTTCTTTTTCTTTATAAGAAAAGGAAGGAATTTCTCTGGTATAGTGTTTGTTCTGTTGGCATTTTGAGAGTGGTCAGAAATGTTCCAAACTGCCCCTGTGCCTGACCAGATGCCCTCTTACCATATTTACCTCCCATTCTCATAAAGGGTTCATCCTCCCCTGCCCCCAACCCCCTCAGCCTCTTCCCCAGCTGAACAACAACAGGGTCCCTGCCTTGGTGACTGACAGCCTCCCTAATTGTATCCACTCACTCATGACAATTTGATTAAAATATTACGCCAAAGTCTCACCCCCTGTTTGTTCCTTCTCTCCAAATCTAATTTTGATTTAAAAAAGAGAAATTACCTCCATGAGCATGACTGAGGATGCCATTAACTTCTTCTTAATCTTTATTACTGTTGCGATTTTAACATATGTATGGCTTATTTTCACTTCCTTTGTTTTTCCACCCATGCTGTCCTCTTTCATCTCTCCCCTCCCATTGCAGAACTAGAATTCAGGCGTGGCACAAGTGTGTTGTTCAGGGGTTGACAAAATGCCATTTGGGAGGTGAATGAACAACAGAGTTGGTACTACAGAAGACAGTAATGGACAGTTCCCAAACAGGGTCTGTAAAGATTAAGAACTTCTTTATTTCAAATATATAATGGGTATTGTAAACAGGTAGCAGTCAAGTTGAGTAGGGGTTTACAGCATCCCTGGTTCCATTTCAGCCAAGAAACTTTTATGCTTGTCATTCTTCATCACTCTCACCCCATTTCCTGTCATCTGTCTATGTGATTAAAAAAATACCCCAGAATCAAATAATAAAAAAAAGAACAACAAAGCAACTAAAGCAACAAGAAATACTAGAAAATGGCACTCAGTAGAGTGCATACTTCTGCCAAGGCCCAACAGTCCTCTTAAATTAAGCTGAATCAAGCCAAGCCCTCATAGATACCCACCTACATATGCCTGAATTTTCTCATCAAGATTATTTGCTGAAAAATGTCGAAAAATGCCCTATCTCGCAATGTTAACAAAAGTGATAAAAATTCCTTAAGCCCCTTTATCCGGATCCACACCAAAATGTCATGGGTTCTTCCTTTCCCCATCCTCCCACCAAGTTTCGTTGAAATCCATCCCGTAGTTTTTGCGTAATTCTGCACACGAACAAAACAACCAACAGACAGGAGTGAAAACATAACCTCCTTGGTGGAGGTAATAATAAAATAGAATAAAGGACAGTGGATCTCTATCATTAAAGGTGCATTGTGGCGTTTTCTGTGGAAATTAACATGTATTAATTACTGTTTTATGTGTGCACGGGTTGTGACTTCACCTAAAAAAATGAACCAATCGCCGACTTTCTAGGTTGCATTCAGGCTGTATTCAGTTTTCTATGTGAAGCATTCGGGTCCGATTTGCCGCGAAAATCCATTGGCTTACGTAGACTGTGATGCTTATGCGCGCTCCCGTCCGACACAGCTGCAATGGTGTAACTAGCTAGCTAGTGGAGCTAACATAGTGGAGCTAGTGAAGAAGAGGAGTCTGCCAAGAGCTAGAGCGGCTCCCACCAAATGGGAATATATATATCGTGTTTGTGTGTTTTGGTTGGCTAGTTGGAGTTAGCTTGCCTTTCGATGATCAGTTGCTAGTTAGCTAACATAACAAAACCTTTCATGGACATCACACATCTCCACCCTGGTGAAGAAAGCCCAGAAACAACTGTACTTCTTAGGGAAACTTTAGAAGGCAAAATTCCGATGCCAAGTTCTTGTTAACTTCTACAGAGGAGCAATAGAAAGCCTCCTGACTGGAACCATCACAAACTAGAATGGCTTGTGTAAGGACCAGGGCAAGAAGGCTAAACAGTGGGTGATGTTGTAACAAGCCAGAATTGTCCTTTATTTCCAGTCCTGCTTTGTGATATACACATTACCTCTGTAGACAGGGCACAAAACTACTGACCTTGAGGACATAGTGTTTCGTGAAAGAAAGTGTTATTTTAATGGTCACCTTTACAGTCTTCCACAAACCATTTCAGTCTCATTTTCCGATTCACACTTAACCACAATTTCAAAGGAAAAACAACCATATATTTATATTTCACAAAATGTACAATGCACTTTTTTGTTGTACATCAGTTCAAGTACTTCTCTCACCTTAGAGGTGCCCATGAATGTGTGGCAAGTGACCCCTTGTGCCATTTTGCTGACACATTCCTCCAAGCGTCTCCTAACCCCTACCCTGTACACACATAAAGACATGCATACAAACAGAATCAACACCAGTATATCCACATACATACAAGCATGCATGAATACGTATACAGAAACCCATACACGCATATCATTTTTACCTTGAGCTGCCCAATCTTATGCTTGCCCTTGCTTTGAAAGAAAAGAAATCCGGTGTAATATGATAGTTGAGAGTGGGGGGTGATAAGGTGTTGTGAGGTTTCAGTGGTGGTGATGATGGTGGAGGGGGTGCTCAATCATTCACTGAAAAAAAATTGCTGTGTATCATTCACCTGATTTGAATTGTGGCTCCCCCTTTTTTGAACCCCTGCCAATTCATTTTGTACATTAAAAATTGGTCAGGGTTGATAAGATTCCATTTTCACGGTTGGCAATGCAGAACTGGCGAAAGAATACAATTACAGACCCCAGAGTAAACTCTCCGAATGTCAACTTGATGTAAATGATCAGAAGGTAGGGCGTCACAAAAGAACAGGCTTAAACTTCAACAGCCCCGCACGACCCCCCCACCTCTACCTCTCTCTATTTGTGTATGTCTGTCTCTTTCTACCGCTCACTCTCTGTCTCCACTGGACAGCTTTTCACCCTGGCAGTGGCAGGCAGGGCTGTTGTAGGTGTAGTTTGTCCTGCTGGACCACAGAGGAAAGTTTGTTGTCACACTGGCAGCTTGATGGCAGGCTGACATTCACACACATAATGTGTTTTGGCCTCAAAAAACAGCTAATAATATTGTGCTTTATTGTTTAACATGCCTTAAATGTAGCCTGGACACTAAAGTAAGCTGTGTGTGTGTGACCCTCCACTCAACCCCAAACTCCACCCCTCTTGGCATTTTCTCGCTTTGGAAAGTATGTTGCGCTACCTCTTCTGTTCAAATCCTCTGAAACAAACGCGAACGGCTTTACATTGCAGGTACATTAAGCCCTTGTGCGTCTCTGCCTGACACCAAAGGTTACCTTGTGCATCTGGATGAGACGTGAGGGGCCGTGACAAAATGTTGATATCTGATAAGTTGGGGATGGGCTGTAATACCATTTGAGGACATTTATCATGCTTCATATTGCTTCAATTGGAGCCACTAAAGGGTTTATACAAGCTTTATCATTGCAGTAGAACTCCCCAAGATCTGTAAACAGATTGTGTGCAGTCGTTCATGTTGTATTGTACTAAAAGTGGAATTATTATTATTATTATTATCAGGATGTGGAATGACATGAGAATTAGTATGGCAGAGAAAATGGAACAATTAACAGGATTAATGTTATGATAATATGAATGATCTGATAATGTTATGTAAACACATCTGTGTCAGTATGAGACGATCAAAGTAACTGCACAACTGCAGTGTAGTTTACAAGTGACAAATTCCTAAGAGAGGTGGAGGTCTGGGTTGAGTGGTGGTTCACACACCTGTCTTTCACTCAGGAAACTGGAATTTGCGTCCACTGTGAAACCAAACATCACCGTCCTTTTCTTGAAACTAATCAAGCAGCACGGTGGCTCATTAGTTAGCTTGTCGCCTCACAGCAACAAGGTCCTGGGTGTCATACTGTGGCTGCCCACTGCTCCTCAGTGAACAGGTTTCACTACATTGTACTATGTATGATTGTATATGACTACAAAAGCTCCTTTTTGTGCCTAAAATTAACCTAAACCTTGTGGATGAGACGCAGGGGGGCACAAGCATTCGCACGCAGACAATAAGGGAAGGCTTTGTGCTTCGCACACAGACGCTGAAGGTTACCTTGTGTGTCTGGATGAGACATGATGGCGCGTGACAAACATGGGATGAGAATGTGCATGTCTAAAGACTCTCAAGGATAAAAAACTAGTATATGCTGCAATAACTCAATGAATAAGAGAATATTTGCATTAGTTCTGTCAGTTAACAGTACAGGTGCATCTCAAAAAATTAGAATAAACTGGAAAAGTTCATTTTTTTCTTTAATTGAATTCAAAAAGTGAAACTTTCATATATTCTAGATTCATTACACATAAAGTGAAATATTTCAAGCCTTTTTTTGTTTT
>JBBPCS010000597.1:0-10087 GCA_037974645.1 Hollardia meadi
GGTCCTGCTGGATGCCCACTGCTGCTATTATTACTATTATTACATAATTATTACTATTATCATTATTATTATTATTAATATGATTAATATCTCTTACTATATTTAAAGATGATGGCTCCTACAGCAACTATTTTTTATGTTTCTATAGCTTTTGATGTTGCAGTTGCTTTGCATCTGTGTTTGTGCCTGTCAGTGTCATGAGATAACTTTGTTGTGAATTGGCACTATACAAATAAAATTTGATTTGATTTGATTTGATTACAACCCTGCCACTGCCACAGACAAGGATTTTTTTTTCCATTGTCGGAGCATTTAATTTATTCATTGCTATCGGTATGTTAGGAGAATTTCAAGTAATGTAACACAAAGTGTTCTGAAAAGAATCACCTACTATGCCTTTAATGATCCAGTATTTTACTAATTTGGTGCTTCTTTTAAGTGGGCTTTGGTTGTACCAGAAAAAAGCCAAAGATCAAGACTATATGTTTTATTCAGTCCAGTCCATTGTGTCCAAACTCCTCTTCATTTTTCACCTTGAAGGTTACACTTTTTTCTCTAGCACAGGGACAACTTTTGATCAATGGTGGTATGTGTGTGTGTGTGTCTGTGCACATGTAAGAACTGTTTATGTGGCAGCATCATCACATGTCCATTTGGTCTAACTGTAATGTCTCAAAAGCAAAATGAAAGCCAGAGGTTGTGAGAGGCAGACTTATGGTGTAAGTTACCATATCAGTCATCAAATTAAAATGTTTTCTTAGGACAGTATGAACCTGGACAGCCTTTCTGAGATCTCCACCTGTCCCTCTACATGTTGCTAAACTGCTACTAAGATAAAGAGCCATGGAAGGAAAAGATCAATCTATCATCCTTTCTTAACAGCTCTCAGTGGAGCACTCTTTCTTTTCTCGGACAGCAGAGGTAGTGGTAGGTGTAGTGTACACTCTCAATGTCCCTGTGGACTGCAAACCTATTTATTCTACCAGCAGAAACTCAGTTAATAATAATGGTAATGACTATTTAAGTGGAGTTTTGTGTGTCTCACCTCGAGGGTCTGCATCAATGTGGGTTTGATGGCATCTTTCATTAAAACCGCCAGTGCTCCACTCACACCCTAAGAGGGAGGAAGAAAGAAATATGAGGTACATAATATTATATACTATGAAACGGTTATACGATAATACATGAAATGGTTTATCAAGATTCAGACAAAGATTTAACCTCACTAATACAAACAAGTGCTATTTATGTAAAGAACGGTCAAATGGTTGTCTGCTATGGATGATAAATGGCACTGCGGTTCAGTTGTAGGTCAATCTGTCCTCTCAGTCTCTGTTCTTTATGCTTTAACACTGCCAAGTAAAACTATGTCTCGTCAGCAATATGAACACACATATAGTATGCACACAGTCATACACCACACTCACACTAGGGTTAGTCCTGAGGTGTGGTGAAGTTTTTGCATTCAGACTACTCAGAAAGACTGGTGTAACTGTATAGGGGATCCTCCTCTATGGCTCCTCTAAAGGACAGTTGAGACTAAATGATGATAATAACGAGTCATTTTTTCACATGTTTTGTACATGTGTCTCCAAAAACATAAAATATTTTGGATCACTGCCTCGTTTTTTGTTACTCTGTAAACATAAATATTTAATCAAGTGGCATAGAGCGCAACACAAAGCAACTTCAAATAATTCAAGAAAATAAGCAATAAAGAGAACATTGTCACCACTACACAAATTGAGAAGTGCAGCAAGTCGTACATAATAATAGAACTAAGTCACAACACAACAGAAATTTGTGAGGGACACTAAAAACTAATTAGAAGGCTAGTAATTTGTAAAAGTCTGAAGTTAGATGTATAGCCAGTAGCTCCAATACCATCAGAATCACACAATCACAAAAACTAAAGCAGACGGCTGATTTTCAAATATCATTGACAGGTCCATGTATTCATCAATGTTTAGTCTCTTTTGTGAGTTTCTGCTGCGCTGTGCCTTTGTGTATTTGCTTCTCTTTATTTGCAGTATGTTTCTTTATGCCATGTATCTGCTGGGGGAGATGTTTTTTTTTCACTTTATTTGTTGTATTTCTTAAGTTGCAATTTTATGAATAAATGGGATTTAATAAGTGGCCAGTCCCTGGGTTGGAAAAAGACCACAGAGTAACACACACCAGGTCCTCTGTAGTGACAGGCTGTCCAGAGCGGCTGGTCCCCACCACCATGCTCGCCAGTCTGTTTTTCATGTCCTCCAGGCTGTCTGCCAGAGCCAGGATGGCCATGATCTCGCTGGCCACTGCAATGTCAAACCCAGTCTGGAGTGTAAAAAAGAGGAAATTATACACAATATAAACCACAAAGGTAACAAATTGAATTACTTCTTTAGTGGCCTGCAGCTGGTGGCTCCATATACAGACCACGAAATAAATAAGCATAAATTCCGTACTTTCATGGTTGTTATTGTGTGAAATCATGTAAAAGTTTGTAGCTATGATGCACACTAAAATAAATTTGACTGCTTAGTAAAGAATAATAGTTTTGAGAGTGAATTAAATGTCTGAGTGTGGGAAGAAAACTGGCAACTTTCCACAGTGACTGTCAGATAAGAGGATTATCTAGACACCAGCTTTATCACATGGGCAAGAGAATACAAGTCTTATGAAGGTGGCCTAGTTATGAAGTAATGACTTTGGGAGAGAAATTAAATTAAGAACATGTTAAGCTAATTTTTAATGTGACTTTCTTTTATGCCAAACTAACAGAAACAGAGAGAAAATATTAAGAGAAAATGAGAGAAGGAGAGTTATCCACAAAGAAGCGTATGGACAACCAAAGTATTATCCATTTCACGTCAGCAAAAATAACAAGAAAAATAACTTAACACCACATCCATCCACCAAGCAGCACATTTCTATTCCCACTCCCATTGGTAATACCCTGAGGGGCTATAGTGTATCCAACGCTGGAGGAAGGTGGAAGACAGAGGAGGGGAAAGGGAAACCGAATGGATGAACTGATGGCAGTAAATGTAAGCATATGCTGAACTAGCTTAGAGGCTGTTCTGTGTGTGTGTGTGCGAAAGAGAGAGAGAGAGGATGGGTGTGTCATTTTTCTTCTTTAAACATTTGCTTTCACTTAGGACTGCTTGCTTCCCATTGACGTGAAGTGTTTATTTACAGGATTTCATTTAGCTGTCATTATAACAGACATATGGGTGAAATACATCTGAGCTTTATCATGGACGAGGGAGGAGATGGAGGGGAGTTTGACTGTGTGTGTGCTTGGGAAAGTTTCTATAGACTCTAGTTTTACTGCATGAGTGCCTAAAAATGCAGGCATCTCATGCCACCTTAATAACCATTTTAGACCCATGTCAATGACAGCCACCAGCAAAACCACTGCAATGGAAGACAAGCAGTGACATCACTGTTTGTCATACTGTGCAAGGGATAAGAAAATATTGGCAATATATAACATCACAAATTCAGAAGAATCAAGATTGTGAGCGTGAATGCTGCATACCTCTCTGATCTGTCCTTTTTCAGTGCTTGCCTGTCCGACTGTGATCTTCCTCAAGAAACGGTCATTTGTATCAACAACTGAAAAACAAAGACAAAGAGAGTTTAATTTCCTGCTGAATCTTCTACTCTGAGCATGAAAACTGGCATAAGAGCAATGGAAGACCAGATACACGAACTTAGAAGTAGTAAATATAACTGGATCTGATAACCCACACATACAGAAGATTTTTTTTCTTTCATACACAGACATACACTAAAGTAAATACCACATCAGTCATAGCAGCACCCGGCTGGTTGTTATCACAACTTCAAACCAACACATCAACAACTGAGGTAGCTATTACCACTCCTGATATACAGTAATTCAATATGAGCACAAGGGCCGGTAAGACTTGACATAATACCAACATATTGCAGTGAAGACCAACTTTAAAATTGTGGAAATCCAGTCTAATTCTCTGCATATGACATTGGTTAGTCATGGCACAATAAAAGTTTGTGGATGATGGTGGGATGCTTGTCAAAACTTCCTTCACATTAATTAGATTTTCATGACATAAATTTTGATCATGAATGAGTTCCTGCGCTGGTAAAGAAAAAGAAAATCATATTGGGGTTTTCATGTTTCAGTCTCAAAGGAAGTGTGTCAGTATGAAATATGAAAGCAAACATAAAATACAATGTTTCTGTTGATTCTGTGTGCTTGACGCAGTCCATGCCTATAACATCACCATTTTAGTAGATAATACATGGTATGTTGATAATACTGCCACAGAATTCCACCAACAAGGTAACAACATATCGCTGCAGTTTAAACTTGTGATAAGTTGCAGATGAAGCTTTAAATACAACGCTAGTATACTAGTTAACAACAAATCCTGCTGGATATTTCATACAAATTGTCCTTCTTTAATTGGGCTATGAGGAAAAAATTATATTGTCCTTCAGTGTAAGAAGGCTTCAACCTGAAATATCGTACAGAACAGTGAATTGATATACATCTGCAGATACCTCTCTGCCAGGTGATCTTGGAAGGATCAAGGTCGAGGCGGACAAAGGTCCTGACTTCCTGTGGTGTGAGAGATGCTGGGTCTATTTTATTGATCCCTAGACGCTGGAAACAAAGAGACAGAAGATTAGAGGATCACTTGTGACCGTTTCTGGAGAAATTATGAAATTTTTTGTCTTTGGTTCCAAATGTGCCCACATTTTGGCCTCAGCTGCAGCACTACTGCTAGATGCAGCAACTTTTAGATAAGAATGCTGTTGTCATGCTGTCAAACAATGGTGTCGTGCGGTACGCTATCAGTCATTCATGTGGAAACATTGGTATGATTGTCTTTCATAAGAAGTGACATCTTTTATGTGTGTATGTTTTATATCTTGTCTGTTTTATTGTTTTTTCTGTGCATGTGTGTATGTATTTTGGACTCTGAGTCTGGCAATAAAGATGAACTGAACTGAATACTATTTCTATATATATATTTTTTTTTTTTTAAAGTAGAGGTACTTTTCTTACTATGTCCTTCTTCACTGGACACTCAGTCTGCCATTTAAAAATAAATCCAGAGTAAAGGACTACGAGATCAACTCACTGTCCGGTTGAAAAGGTTTATTGGGAAGTGCTCTGTTTAAAACACAGTTCTTTATCTCCCACTCTAACCATTAAGACCAATAAATATTTTATAGTCCTTTTAACTTCTCATTCCAGAGACTTTCATACAACAGGACTGATGTTCAAGCTTCTACCTCCCATCTCCACAACATCTGCCTTATGTATTTTATCTGTTAAGATTTGATGTTAGGCATTCTTCATCAACACAACATAAAACAGCATTACTCGTACACATACTGTATAAACAGACAGGAGCTTCATGAGGTATAAATATTTAGAGATCAAGACATAGTGTAAGGGAAAGAAGGAACTTTTTTAAAATAGGCTCACTGAGGCCCTCTAGTGGACAGAAGCGTCTTTCTTTTAAGAGTGACAATTTTTTGGGCTAGCAATGACACCGGTGATTCTGGCACTGCAGTGTTTATACTTACATGTAACCTGGAGATTTGGATGGGTGAAAATCTTCTGATTCCATTCACTGAAGGGACTAGTCTGTTGAACAAGGCCTATGAGGTATAACATAAAACAAAGACATTAAACGCATGTATATCTATGCATATAAAGTACATTTAATTGCACCTTATAGGATAATTATGTTTCACACAAAATACACAATCACTGGCATTCATTTGTCATTTATTTTTCATAACAGGCTAATTGGTGATATTATGGACATTAGGAGTAAAATGTTTCACATGTATAAAGAAAGATGGTCTCTTGATACATGGTATAAGCCAAAGTTACAAATTTATTGTCTTATAAAGAATAGCTACAGCATAGAACCTCATGTGAAGTATAACTTAAGCAAAAGACAAAGATCACTTTGTGCACAGTAATGCCACTCCAGAGGAAGACAGACTTTGTTTGTAATGCGAGTTAGGCGACATTGAGAATGAGATTCATTTTATGTTTTGCCGTCCTGTATACGATGACATAAGAGATGTACTTTTCAGTCAAATGTCTTCCATTTGTGATGATTTCCTTTGGCTGGATGATTATAAAAAAAACTTGAGTTGTGTTTTTTTTGTTGCACATTTAATTTGCCAAGCTTAGGAGAGAAGGCAGAACATCTTGTTTAAGACCGAGCTGTAAGATAACCTTTAGTTGTTGTCATGAAATGAAATGTGTTGAAATATTTGTAACTGCAACTGCACTTTTCTGGTGTCTTCTAAACCCACGCGGGTTGGGCACTTTTTGTGCATGACACGAAAATAATAAATCAATCACTCCAAAAGAGATGCATAATGATGTCATGGTTGTGACAGGAAAATGTAACTGGGACATAAAAAGTATGCACTTATTGGTTAATATCAACTAAGGCTTCCCTTAAATATTAATTGAATATTTAGTGTCATCACAAAAAAACAACATTGTAGAATGTACACAGAGGGAGGTTAACTGTCTGAGGTATGTGTAGTGAACCAAAAACAGGGCTATAAAACTAATCATAAGTCGCTGTTATAAGCATTACTGTAATATGTAATTTAGAAAGAATTTTGAGCTAAATCAGTATTGTTATTATATTAGTATCCAGGTCAAAAAGGTTTCACATTTTTAGTGGTGTAAGAATAAATTATTACTGCGTGACATCATCCCACAGTCACCTTGTCAGATTGTGTGGCCTCATGGAGCATCCGGGCATCGATGGCTGCTGCCACCAGGTTATTGGCTGCTGTGATGGCATGAATGTCACCAGTCAGATGGAGGTTGAACTGAAAACACAATATTCACATAAAAAAGATCAAGAGGGGTGAGGGGCTTCGATACAGGAAATCAAAGCACTATTACTGTAATGCAGTGGTATACATTGTGACTTTGGATGGCCCCAGCAGATATAAAAAACATCTATCCGTAATCTTCCGATGTCCCCAAGTTTTTAGAAATATTATGACACCTATTCTGTTTGGCATGAGTCCTTCAATTTAAAGGAAACAAAACATTGAAGTGAAGTAATGAGAAGAAGCGATAGGAGGTAAAGGCTGAAAAAAGCTGTTGTTTTGGAATGACAAATTGAGGGTGCCTTATTAAAAGTTGTGTCTTGAGCTTCAAAATCAGTCTCCTTCCCTCTTCCCACTCACCCCTCCCTCCTGCCTTCACTGAAGACCCTTTTACACAGCCCGTTCAATGCGCGCCTGTTACGCCTCTGATACGCCTCGCCGTCTGTATAAACGTCACAGAGGTGTAATGGGGGGTCAAGGTTGTTCCACCTCTGAGACGGCAACGGAGGTGGAAACAGCGCCGAATCGAAGTCTGTATAAACGGACTGAGCCGGCGAGGCGGAACGACGAGACAAGGCTGTGACGTTCTGTCGACATGGTTTGTGTGCGACCCTCAACTGGGAGATTTAAAAGCAGCTAGCAGCAGTTAGCAGCTAACTCAAAGAAGAAGAAAAACAACCGAAAATGTTTACAAATTAGGGAGACAACCCGAGGTTCGGGAGCGACTTACCCTCCGAGCAAAGGACGAGATCAACCGCCACATAACAGGGACGGTAAATGACTGTTATTGTCATGTTATTCCATTGTTTACAAAGTGCTGCTCAGCGCACATGTAAAATGTCACACTAGACTCCGACATTGCTGTGTTTCTCGTCACTCCTCTTTTAATTGTGGAACGCCAGCTTGCTGTCTACAATCACACACTGGAGTGGTGTTGTGACGCCACTGCGTTTCACAGAGATGGGTCTTTGTTGTGGGTGATATTGTGCAATCTCTGTGTAAAAAGGGCTTGACAGGGCCTTTAGTCACAGACAATATTACACCTCAGCTCCAGGGGTTGTGTGTGTGTGTGTGTGTGTGTGCGCGCATTTGTGTGTTTTTTGCAAACTAGTGTGGGTCTCTGCATGTTTTAGGTCTTTGAAGCCTGCATTACTCCTGCTATGGAGCACTGAGAGTATCTGTGTGTCTTACCTCCTCCATAGGGATGACCTGGGCATAGCCCCCTCCTGCAGCTCCCCCTAGACACAAAGAAGAGGCAGCATAGTCAGAGGCAGACAAACAGGACAGGGACACACAAATGAGGAATGCTGACAAATGGTGGACTCTGAGTGAACTGTTCCACCCCTGCACAAAATATAAAAGGGTATAAAATGCTCGCCTCACAGATAGTTAGAAGATAGTTTAACACAGTTATTTGACACTGTCCTAACTGCTGGTTCGGGCGTCTGTCTCCAGCCATGTCCAAATCCCACTCCATGTATTAAATTAGAAAAAAAACAAACTAAAGAGTTTCATCCAAAGATAACATCCACCATTTAACAAAGTATGACATCTTTTCTAATATGAAAACACATCTCGTTAAAGAATATAACTAGGTTGTTATCAATTGTAATAGTTCTTACAAAATAAAGTTTTGAAGAGAACAGTATTGAAATGATTATCTTCAAAATAAGACATTACTGTATTGTATTACCATGTAGTCAAAAGAAAGGTAGAGATCACTGAGAGGTGAAAGCATACTTTTCAGACAAGATATGACAGACAATATTCATTGCTGACCTTTAACCCCAAAGGTGGGTCCCTGGGAAGGCTGTCGGAGACAGGCGAAGGAGTTGAGCTTAAGGTGGGCAGACAGGGCCTGGACTAGGCCAATGGTCACTGTGCTTTTACCTTCGCCAAGTGGGGTGGGAGTTATACTAAACACAAAAAACACAGATAAATTTCTGAATGTCAAATTTGGTGTGCATAATGTAACTACATCTATGTGTATAGATAGATATAATATGATAATTATAAAGCATTCAGTTGATCAGTAAATCACACTCACCCAGCAACCAGTACATATTTTCCATCAGGCTGTGTGTGGAGGCGGTCTAACAGAGAGAGTCGGACCTTAGCTTTGCTCCTGCCATAAGCTTCAAGCTCTTCTGGCAGCAAACCAATCTCCTCAGCCAGCTGGTCCACTGGCTTGGGTGTCTGAGCTCTGGAAATCTCTATGTCACTGACAAACCCAGAAAAATGTGACAAATAATTCTGATTTAATTTTAAAACATCAAATATTTAGACAATGTTACACAATTGCATGTTACAGTCAACCTTATACATTTAACATTCAAGTGTGGTGTAGGTGATGTAGTTCTTCACATATAGTGGTCTATACCTTGGTACAGGGGTCAGGGGCTGCAGTTTGAGGCTGCGCAGATTCCAGGGTCGGTACTGCTGCTCCTGGAGCCACTGACTGCAACTACGCACCACATTCTACAAAAGACAAAAAGGAGAGGAAGAGACGACAAGGTAAAGAACAATGAAGATGAAATATAGTAAGCAACTGAGACAGAAACAAAGAGATGTACCTTTATTCTGTAGGCTGCTGTGAGGTATCCTAACCCAGACTTTGAGGACATCTCAATGGCATGTTCATCTGGAACAAAGAAACACTGTGATTACTGCTCATCTTGAGTAAAAACGTGCATCACTAGTATGTCTTTGTAAACTCAGATGCATTCTCAAGCTTTTTAGTCAGCTATATACACACATATACTGTATATACGTGTATATATATATATATATATATATATATATATATATTAAACAACACCTGTCTCCAGGTTTGGCTCACAGCAGATGACAACAGCTCCTGGTCTAACCCAGGAGGGTGGGACATCCATATTCCCTGCCTCTAACATGACCACAGCATCAGCCTGCATCACCAAGGAAATAAGGAAAAAAAGGAATAATTAGAAATGAATAACTTCAAAGAGGAAAGTATAAAAAATGGACACGTGTTAAAGCCAAGAAAATGTGAAAAAGTGGTAGAGTTTAGAAGATTGAGGATAGAAGAAGTGTGTTATGTCTCTTATGAGTATGAAAGGCATAAACAACTTTAAAGACAAATGAACCCAAAAAACCTTTCCAGAGTGGCCGATCAGTTAAAACAAGACTAGGTGAAACCTAGTATATGGCTGGACCGCCATGATACTTAACAGTAATGTTGTCAGGACACCAAAAT
>JBBPCS010000597.1:12605-34015 GCA_037974645.1 Hollardia meadi
TCTATCTATCTATCTATCTATCTATCTATCTATCTATCTATCTATCTATCTATCTATCTATCTATCTATCTATCTAAGTGAGGATAAGGGTGAGGTCTGTCAGTCTAATAGGATCACATGGGAATCAGATGTCCACGTGCATCAGCTGTGACCAACTTATGAAGTACTGCCAAATTTATTTTCTGAATCAGATTCTGTTTAACGAAATGAGTAAACCACAGGCTTCCACTTTGTTCTGGGTTTACACAAAGGTTTCTTACAGTTCTGCAAATGTTCATGCACACAAGAGGAAAAACAAACAAGGCATTCCCTGAGAAATAAATAATTGCTAGTCTACATTTTCATGAAAAAGGAACAAAACCACTGTATACTCATATCCAAGTTGCCATCCAAGTAGCGCAATGAACACCTTTTTAATATTATGGAAAAGGTTAATTGATGCTATAGTCAAATTTACACACACACACACACACACACACACACAGAGAGAGAGAGAGAGAGAGAGAGAGACAGAGAGAGATTTGGGCGTGGTTGGGACATTTTTTTTAACGTTAATTCAACCTTAGCGAGGGCTTGGCTCATACCGGTATCACTGTCCCGAAAACTCACAAACCCCTCGTCCACGGTGACAGTTCAAACACTGATGATTGACAAATGTTGCCTGAGAGAGAGGCCGAATCTTTCGAGACCCCCGTCAAAACAATTCTACGTTATCCTGCCCTGCAAGTTCAAATTGTTACTCACTTGGTTTATTCACACCAGGTGCTCACACCTCGTCCCTAGCGAAGTGACGCTCCTGCGACGCAGCGTCATCGCCAAGACCCAAACCGACCGGGCTTCATTCCTCAAGTCACATCACTGCAGTCCCATGGCGTGGCGCAATCCATACGCTCCCTAACAAAACCACAGTTGAATGCCAGTTTTGGATCTAAAGATAGCCGCATTACGCACGTAGGGCCCTTTGTTTTCTGCTCACGGCTCGGAGCAGTCTTCAGAACAATGGGATGGTGCTGTGGCACCGCGGCCACCTTACATTAGGATAAAGTTTGGTGTTCGTGGAGATCAAATCAAAACGGGTAAGGAGCTTTCCCTTCATTTTTCTTAATCATTCATACCTTGAACTGAGAAACTTAATTCCAGCAAGTGCCTGAAATTGTAGGAAATTATTAACTTATAGGCCATACATTCTTCTAAAATGCCTCCAAAATGTTATTGTTTACCATTTGTACCATGAATTTACCTTATAAAGTCTTAACTGTAGGTACCCACAACATAATGCCTGTTTATGCCTGCTAGAAGCAGTTGCAGATCATGTAAATAAGTCCTACTATAAAAGACTGAGTATTTTAGGGTTATTTTCTGAGTATAGAGGTAAGTATGATACTAGTATGATACTAGTCTAGGATTTCAGTATTTTACCCATTAGATATCAACTTATTATGGAATTGTTTCACCTGTTCCGATGATGCATAAATATTATTATAGCTGAAAATAGAAAAAGATAACACCATGAAGTACGAGTTCCTGACGTTTGGCAACTTTTAGTCTAGTAGCCTTTAAAATGTCTAATAATGTCACCAGCCTCCTTATATTACTTTGGAAAGGTTTTATTGTAGAGTATTGCTCAAAGTCCAAGATATTCCTGATCTGATGAAGAGTATTTGCAGAATCTGAGGCTCCAGTTAGATTAAAAGTCAAAATGAATGGCTGCATAAAGACGTCAGACAGATCACAAGTTAAAAGAACAAGTTTGGTGAGGAGCAACACCTTTGAATATTCTTTGGGGAACCTGTTAGGCCAGTGCTGGGTGGGTTAGAGCTGAAGGGAGAAGGAAAATGCTTTTAAACAGGCGTGACATCTTAAACGAGACACAGTTTGTTTGAACTTGTGCCCTTTTTACATCTTGTTTTATCAAGCCATCTATGGTGAAAAAAGTGTATTTCCATATGATGTGAATCTAAAGATTTGTTGTTGTCAATGGCTCTCTCTGACATCTTTTCTGAGTCATAGAAAAGAAAGATAACCAGAAACAATCTGTAACCTTTACTTGTTCTCCAGCCCAACCATGCGGGACAGACTGAACAACCTGCAGGAAATGTCCAACAGCCATGTGGAGCCGATGGAGTACGCAGAGTCCACTGTCTCTGACTCCTTCAGCAACGTGGACCTGGAGGAGGAGTTGCCCCACGAAGCAGTAGTATTCGACAACAGCCCTGCTCTGGTGGAGGTCTTTTCACAGTCGCAAGATATCCACCGAGACATCCAGCTCATCCGGCTGGAGGTTAAAAGGCTTCGTGAGCAGAACTCTCGCATGCTCCAGGGCGTCACGACCATGAGCACGATCAAAAGGGACTCCAATGCCATTGGTGCTGATATAAAGGCTCGGGCTGAGGGTGTGCTAACACACTTAAAGGGAATGGACGACACAGCCCACAAGCTAGAAGAAGAGCATGGCTCAAATTCTGCCATCACACGCATCGCCAGAACCCAGTACGCTTGCCTCAGCAATGGTTTCCGCGATGCCATGTTTGACTATAATGAGGCTGAGATGAGCCATCGGGAGAACTGTAAAGCCCAGATCCAGAGGCAAATGGAGATAGTGGGACGTGAGGTGACAGGAGAGGAGGTGGAGGAGATGATTGAGGCGGGTCAGTGGTACGTCTTTAATGACAACATTGTGAGTGAGGGCAAAACAGCCCGATCAGCTCTGTCCCAGATTGGGAAACGTCACCAAGAGCTGTTGGACCTGGAGACCCGTATCAAAGGCATCCACGAGATTTTCCTGGACATTGCCCTGCTGGTGGAGGAGCAGGGCCCCATGCTGACCTCCATCCAAACCAACGTTCAGAAAACTGATGAAAGCATACAGGACGCCCTCGTCAAACTTGGCAGGGCCAAACGTCATGACAAGAACAATCCCTTTAAAAAGATGTTTTGCAGCTGTTTCCCATGCTACAATTGATGACTGTAGGGCACAGAGACGGGTAGAGGGACGGCAAAATAAATAATGATATGTTCAGACAAAAAGAAGTTAAGTTTAAAGCTATTGTGTCTAGACTTCCAAAAATGCTTGGGTAAAATATTTAAAAAATTGTATTCAGGCTAAGTAATCCATTGTCTGTAATGTTTGTATGAATTTGAGACAGGTATCTCAAATCCGAACTAATCCCCCCATGACTGAGGTGTGATGCAGACGTGAAAAAATAGTATTTGAAAATATTTTTCGTGTTTCTATAGCCTGCTGACTTTCCACATGGGAGGGATTTACCAAATACCACAATGTGATGACTGACAGAAACCTTTTCTTAATAAGTTCTTTCAAAAATGATGATTTGTGCTGTAATGCTGCCTGACCGATGGTTTTCAATGCAGTAAACCACCTAAAGAAACAGGTTGGGTGGAATAACTTGTCCCTTTTATAACAATGCTGTGGTAAAATTGAATGCCGTACAGCTGAAAGAAAATGTTTGAGAAATTGATCTTGATTCGATTGTATTTTCTGTATTACTATAAATAAATTGTTTTAGTGGATAGTCACTAGCCATTCTGTGTCCATATTGCACACTATTAAAATCCCCCTTCATTTTCGTATTCACCATCTAATCTGTTACTTTTCACTTCTATTTTATAACTATATGTATGATAATACCTTTATGTCTGTCTGTGGTGTCATGCAATTTACATAGAGATATGTTAAAATTTGTGTGTGTCTGGATTTATTCCTGTTTGAACATGAAATTTACATCAATGAAACATAAAAAAATAAAGACCTTTTAAGAAATAGAATTTGGTACATCAACACATTTTCTTAATTCAACTTCATACATACATGGCAGCTTGCATTAGTCCCGTGGCTCGCTGTCATGCAGTTAAGTCTAATTCCTCAGATTTTCTCAGTAGATATCTAATGAACACTTGTCCTGTAAGCATTATTTGACAGTGACGTTGTCTTACTGGATGGACACAGTTTCCTGCTTCCTGAAGTGAAAAGGAGATGAACAAAAAAAAGCATCTCCCTTCAAGGAAGTATTGCGTGTGGCAGTGGGAAGGCCCATGTCTGTCACCTGGGGAGGGGCAGCAGTCACACACACACACACACACACACACACACTGAACACACAGCAGACAACCTCCTTCATCAGAATACAAAGATGTTTCCTAGATGCCTTGGACCAAATAAATCAGTGTGAGACGCACTGAGGGGATTGACCTGCTATCTAATTGTTTGTGTGGGAGCCATTCACAAGAGGTAAGACACTCTGAATAATATTTAATTTATTTTCTTTGGAAATATGTGTAGCAGAGGCAGTTGGACACAAGTAGATAATTGATGGGAGTTAATTAGTGCCATACTGCCCAGGCAGCTTGCAAAGAATGACCCGGTATATTATTATACACTGACAGCTTTTAAAGATAGTTTTACTAATATGGTATGAGGAAATAGATTTTCTGTGTGCAGAGGCTGCATGAAAGTATCAGTGGTAGATATTTAGGAAAACAACCCAGTTTTAAAAGTTTTTTGACAGCATGAGGTTGACAAAATCAATGTACTTAGACGAACATATATTGTGCAATAATCTCCCCCTTTTAAAGATAATGCCCCTTTTTTCCCCCAATAAGATGGTGTCTTCCTTGTTCCTGGTTTAAATGAACACATTCCAACAAGCCTTTGAGCTGTGACTGCTGTCATTGTTATTCACCACAGAAAGAAAACCTACTGCAGATAAACTGACCAGGCATTATGTGTATAATACTGGCATATTAGCTCTGGATGGATGGTATTTCAGCACTATGAGGGGAGGGGGGAGGGGGTTATATCATGAATGTCCACAACCCAAAGTGAAGAATGCATGTGATGCTGACTTTCAATTATGAATTCTATGTATTTGATAATCATGAAAACCTACCTTAAACTAAGTACATTGGACCAAAAGCTATGTACAGTATGAAAACATTAACCAATGTCTTATTTTACTCTGGTGTCTCAGGCAGAATGCGGGACATGCTGGAGAGGCTGCAGACCTTTAGTGAGGAGGAGGAAGAGGAGGAATACGAGCCAGAGTTTTATGGATCTGAGTGTGATGTAGATAAGGTGGGTCTGTCTCAACAAGCAGTTGTGTTTGAGAACTCCTCAGCTGCTGACAACATCCTGAGGGAGGCCCACTCCATACGCAAGGAGATCTCCTTGCTTCATTTAGAGGTGGAGCGTCTGAGCACCAATAACGAACGCTTTGGCACCACTGTAAAGCGTCTCACCCTTCTCAAAAAGGACTCTGACTGCATCGCCAAGGGGATCCAGCAACGTGCAGAGGCCCTGTACGCCCGCCTTCAGGCCTTGGAAAGGAAGAGCTGCCAGCTCGAGGAGAAAGAAGGTCCCAGCTCTGCTGTAAGTCGTATTGCCCGAGTTCAGTATGACGCACTGACCCATGCCTTCCATGCTGCCATGAGTGACTACAATAAGGCAGAGGAGATGCAGAGAATTATATGTCGGGGGAGGATCCAGAGGCAGGCCTCTATATTAGGGACTGAAATCACTGATGAGCAGCTGGATGTGATGGTAAGCAAAGGTGGTGAGGGATGGGATGAGCTGTCCCAGAGCCTGCAGACCCAAGGCGCAAGCTCTTGCCGCTGGGCGATGTGTGAAATCAGAGGCAGACACAAGGAGCTGGTGGAGCTGGAAGCCAGGCTAAAGGAGGTCCATGAACTGTTCCTGCAGATGGCCATGCTAGTGGAGGAGCAGGGTTCCATGCTCAATAATATCGAGGCTAATGTGTGCGGAACTCAGGAATATGTTGAAAAAATCAATGTTAATATCAAGAAGGCCCTACAGTACAAGAGAAAAAATCCTTTTCTGCAATGTTGCTCCTGCCTACACTGTTGGAGACACAGACAAACTTTTTAGGACTTATTTTGACTATGTAATTTTATGGATGATTGAAAGTTGAAATAAACATTTACCTGTGTAAAAAGTTATGGACAGCGGAAAAGAAACGGTATGCATTGTGCTTAATTAATGATAAATCCAACCTTTACAGGCACATTCACGGGCACCCAGATTCTAAAATTTGATTTATAGTAAAATAATGGTTTCTGTTATTTGGATCAGAAAATTAATCCAATAGTAAGCGGGTGTTTGTGTGTACATGCAAAGTCTACATTTTAAAAGGATAGTGTTTTAATTTAAGTTGAATTAGTTAAGCAGTTCACTGATGTATAAAATAATAATCTGTTTGGTATCCTTGACAGAGCATTAACATTAGTTTGGTCATGTGGAAAGAAATACACATGGTCTTTAGAAATGTGGAAGAATTGGAGTCATAAGAGTGATGAGTAGCATTAAGGATGGAAGGAGAGTGGACACATTGCTTAGTTGTGACAGATCAGTTGAGAACAGTTGCAACTATGCAGAAGTACAGTAAATTTAAAAGTCACTATTACCATCAGGTCACTATGTGGTTGTACTTTAGACAAAACGTTATCTTTGTGGTTGTATGCCTCTGCACACTAGTCAAGTTGCAGTTTACATCCATGTCTGTCCAAACTCATATAATATATGTAGTGACTGATGGAGAGCTTACATAGTGCAACAACAATCACCTGAAACTCAATATCAGTAAAAACCAATGAGCTTGTGTTGGACTACAATGCTTCAAATATGGATGCTGCAGCAAAGAAGCTACAAATTCTAAAACGCTTCACACACACGTTTGACCCAGCAGATGATCTATACAATCAACACAGCTTCAAGGTGGGCACCCAAGATTAGTGTCACCAAATTCAGTATCTGACCAAATGTGAAATATGGTGAGTTATGGTGTTGACCAGAAAACAGTTTTTGCAGAATATTATGATGTCACAGTGAAGTTGACCTTCGACCTTTTTTAATGCAACCACCATCAATTTTAACAGATATGAAGTTAAAATAAGATTGTAAAGATGTGGTAGCAGTGTGGTAATGCAGTTCAATGCAAGGTCCACAAGAGGGCGCACAGTGCCTACAAGGAGAGTCGGTAGTCAGCAGAAGGAGAAGGAAAAAGGAAAGGAGAAAGGAGAAGGGAACGAGCAGTGTAGCATTGAAAACTGATGAGTTGTTGAAAGTTGTTTACACTTGTTGAAGATCGTGTTAAAGTTATCCAGGAGAGAGTCGCTTTGCTCTGAGAAACTATTGTTACCAGAGGATTAAAGATTTGATGTGTTTTTGATGATTATTCTCCGGTGAGTGTGTTTTCTGTTCGGTGCTAGCTTAAAACAGTGTTAGCTTACGCACATTCATTCATCATGACTATGGGAGAAATGTGTAGTGTTTGAAAGAACTCGGCACTGTAGAAGTTGTAGTGTGTGGTTTTCAAGAGTTTAAAATGTTAAATATTATTGCTAGCACAGCAGATCTATTATTCTTTTCTATTTGTAGGCATGTTTGATGTTCTTTTTTGTGAGCAGTGGAGTTGATTAAAGGCTAGAAAATGACCGTAGGATCTTCTTTTGATCTCCTGCATACTGTAAAAGAAAAGAACGGCGACCGACAATCACTGCGGCTGCACGTGTAGGAATCAAGCCAGAGCCGCTCCATGGATCTGCAGGCGCCAGTTCTCCACTCGGATCCCAGATAAGAGAAACATAGGGGCCCCTGACTATAAAAACAAAAACTAATTTGACTTGACTGGGCTGGGCTGGGAGAAAATATATAACTTGACAACAGAAGAGGAGGATAAAAAAAGGGCGACTAAAAAAACATTGAACTCGGAAATTAACTACCTGGGTACATAAATATAAAAGTGTACAATTCAGTGATTTTCTTTATTTCTCCTTTTTGTTGTGCATTTGAATTTACAGAGCTCTGAACAAATGAATATTTAAGTTAATTTGTTTTTGTCTGTTTAAGAAAGTGGGGGCTCACATAGCTCTCAGAGGGTTATCTATTTTATTTTTGGTGCAAATAAATTTTGTGTTTTTACAAAAGTTCATTTTTGTGTTTTACTTTTCCTCCTGATAGAGCCTAGATTTCAGATATTGGGGTATTACTATTTCATTGGCATCTAACACATTATATTAAGTAGTGGTTACATTAATATAAAATGACAATTTTATTTGATTAGACATTTGTGTGTGTTTTTCTCATAAGTGTATGAATTATTGAGTTATGGCTAAAAACAAGATTTGTGAGGTCACAGTGACCTTGATACTTCATACTTCAGTCCAAATGGATGTTTGTACCAAATATAAAGAAATTCCTTAGTGTTCCTGAGATATCATGTTCATTAGAATGGGACACACATGAGACAGACAGAGGGACAACAGTAAAAACATAATGCCTCTGGCAGTGACAGAGGCATAAAAGTCAGCTGGCTCTTCTGGATTCTTCTTTGAGTCAGACAAGTCAGACAACTTTAGATTGGAGAAGAGACATGTCATATGCTCCCATATATTTTATATGACAATCTGATCTATGAGTGTAAACAATAGTTGTAGCCATGAGCTGTTAACAAGATGGCATGACTGCGTGGTCCTCGAAGAGCAAAATTATGTTGAAAGATGGTGTGTTAAGTTTAGGTGTGATTGAGTTCAGTAGTTTGTGTAGCCTATTTCTTAGTTTGCGATTGAAAAATAACTAGCCAATAAACATGAGCAACAATAGATACCCAAATTTAACCTGCTTTGGGGCAAAACTCCTTTCAGCACTCTTTCCTCCTCCTCTTGGTGTGCTGTACATTAATCTTGGTATATTACACGGCCCCAGGTTTGCTGTGTGTTAATTTGATTAAAACAAACCAACTTAGAATATATAATATTGTAAGCACAGTATCATCTGAAATAATAAAAGCTCTTATTTTTACACAGGGACCATTAAGACAGGAGACTCAAGATAAGGTAATAAAGAGCACTAATGGCAACTACATCAGTTTATATTGTGCATTAGTTGTGCATTATTTCCATTTGACCAAACAAAGTCAAATTTGATCCTTTGAATCAACCATTTGCCACGCAGTAAACTGAGGGTCAAATACTCACTTTGTCCAGTTGGTAATCCAGCCTTTTTAATTTTATAATAAACGAGATTTAATGACAGAAGGAAATGCTTGAGGTCGTTTGCCCTATTTTGTAATGATGCATAAAAACGCTATTAATGTCAAGAGCCGCTGAAAAGATATGTTTATTAATTTGTTAATTACGTAATCTAAATTATAAAAATATATTTTTCTATCTGGGAGAGTGAAATATTTGTAGTAAAGGGTATATTGAAGAAACGAATCCTATATTATACAACTTGCGCTCGTCTTTTGACTCTTCCCGAGTCTGACAGGCGCAGAAACACCCCAAGAGTAAAGTTAGCAGTCACTTTCACAAGTCTTATATCGATTCTGGAAACTTCTCCTGCATGAATTCGTGAATGACTCCAGAGGTTTTATTCTGTGCTATTAGTGTTTTGCTTTGGTTCGCGCCGCTGTTTGGTCACATGTAGGAGTAATAGTTTTAACAGTCTACTGCATGGCTGAAATTACAGAGTAGTCGTGCCGAGTTCCAAATCTGCAGTAAATTGTGCTATCAGTTAGCACATGCTAACTCTAGTAGCTGCTGGTCCAATAGCTAACTTTGTAGTGGTAACGATAGCAACAAGAGTTTCCACAAGCCAGCAAGCTGACATTCTTATTTCTGGTAATATATTTCTTAAACCGCCTTAAACACAGCCTGAGTTACGACGGTAGTTTGTGTAAAAAGCTGTGTCGTCTTGCCAACGAGCCAGACATTAGCATGTTTGCTCTTGTCTGCCATTCTACAAGTTAGCTGGAAGCTGCTAACACAGTGCTAGCATCATAGCTGTTCCCGTTGTGAGGCATGGTTGATACAAAAACGATTTTTACAATGATCTGCGTTGCTTATTCTATTCGAATTTAAGACGTCCCAAATACATACGTACGACATATTATCTTTTTAAAGGGGAAATGTGGCGGGATATGGTGTACATACCAGGATGGCCGAGTGGTTAAGGCGTTGGACTTAAGATCCAATGGACATATGTCCGCGTGGGTTCGAACCCCACTCCTGGTAATCTGTTTTGGTGTTGTCTGTGTCATTAAATTAGGCTTCATCGAACACACCTACGAAACGTTTACGGTAAACACGATTGACGTTATGAAGTATCCAACCATCCATTAGCCGCTTAGGCATTAGGTTTTAGCTGTAACGTTTTACCATCGGATTCACCACACTACAGATGATGTCATAATTTTTATAAAAAGAAAATATATTACCTTCCATAAATAGAGGTAGCGTGAAAAACGCGATAACAATCAAAAAGACGTGATACCGTAGGGAGACTATTCATTCTCTACAATAATGTAAGGCACCCTAAACTGTGTAAACTGTCATTCGTCACAGTGTCTTTCATTTGAACAGTTTTTGTACAATTAATCTGTAGGAATAGCGTCAAGTGGTGCAAGATTGGCAACGATTTGATATTGATGGTCAATAATGAATAATCTGGGCAATCAAACAATGGTAGGATGCAATTTAGAGAGACAGATCTTATGAAGCGAAAAACAAGTTTAAGATATTTTTGCCGTACAAGCCCACCTCCTACCTCCTGCTGGCTCATACAGTCAAAGTACCCATACACGTTTGGCATATTTAATGAATGTGTCTATTTGATTATGTTAATAATTAATTTCAGCTAGGTTGATTGTGGGGAAGATGTTTATGAATTTTTTGATATCTGTCGTTTAACACTATTTGTTTTGTTGAGTCCTCTGCCTGTGGTTTTTCTATAAGTGGTAGTTGCACCATCGGTGCAGAAGAGGGCACTATAAGCCCTCTTTTTAGGCTAGTCTGGGCTGAGGTCCAATACAGGCCCACTGTAGTCCTACAGTCTCACCCCTGTAATTTCACAGCAAGGGCGATGCCTTGGACTTACAAACACCCTGTCATCTGCATCTGCCACAGGAAAAGCTTCATAGAAAATAGCTGTAACTTTTCTTAAGTTTCTTGCGCTGTATTCACATGGGTCGGAGCCATTTGAAACTTTATAGGTCTTGTACTAGAGTGTTCACAAACCCAATGTTGCCTACTAGAGCCTTGATACCCCAGATATCCTCATTTTATATATTAATCTATGTAAACATTTCAGTGAACCTTGGGTGAGCATTTCTACCAGTCCCCTTTGCTTCGTCCATAAAAGAGCCCTGGCAACTGAGAAGTGGGAGGGAGAAGGATGAGGGCCTACAATGGAAGATCAACATCTCTCCATCTCCATACCCTCAGTGTTAGGGTACGTGCCAAAAACACTAGAGATGGGTTGGACCCAGGTGCAGACACAGATGGCAGAACAGGTTAAAGTCACTGGTTTATTGGCAGGCGAGAGTCAAAACGAAGAATCAATCCAAAAACAAATATCCAATGGGGCAACAGCAAAATACCAAAATACAAAAACCAAGCTGAGTCAAAAAGTACTTTAGACAAGAAAACTCTAGGGAACAGTCAGGAATGCAGGCACACCAAGGGAACAGACACAGACACAATGAACTGACAAGGACAAAAATGAAACGCACAGACTTTAAAGGGCAGGTAACAAGGAGCAGGTGAAACTAATCAGGGCAGGCCAGACAATGGGGAGGGAAAGGAACAAAAACAGGAAATGTAAATAAATATGCTATATCAATAAAGTTTATTATTAGTGAATAAATGTTTTATGTTTTGAATGCATTCATTATAAAATAATGGGAGTTAAACAGACATTACATGTTACACACATCATATCATATGTTAACATACACATGCATTACCCTTTTTCTGGTTTTGACTGTTTTTCTGGTCAGTGGTGGAATGAAGCTAGTCTATACCTACTCAGCTGTGCCATACATATTTTAGGTAGGCTACTTACGTGAGTATTTCAATTTCTTGACACTTTATACTTCTAGTTCACAACATCAGTTTCTTTGCAGAATACTTTCAGGATTTCTGATGATCAGTCAAAAAATATTTATTTATTTTACTGTCGATACATCTGTACCTTTACTTAAATATGGCTTTGGATGTAGGACTTTTTATTGAAATTGTTTTCAATTTCTTTTAACATCATGAACAGATCTGAATTTTTTTCAACACTTTCATCACTCAATAGAATAAAATAACGTGTCACTTTATACATATATTACAATAATACAATTGTCTTGGATCACATGACTTTGCATACATAGTCTTTGGTGCGTTTAAGTGGAAAGGTTTGGCCTCGTAAGCAATCCAGTTATTATCCTATTCCATTAAATTTTTATTGCACAGTTTTTGGTTTTTCCAGTGGGAACCACTGGCTTCGTTGGCTTTACGTCACGTGACGCCCACCGCGCCATGTTTCCATCTCCGCGTCAGGAAAACTTTTACAGCCAGAGGGGACAGCTCAACACCAGTGTTAAGTCACCCAAAGTGAACACCGTGCTTCCGGTCAAAACCTTCAAAAATAAATATGATGCGACGTTTAAGGAGTAGCTTCCTAAAGAGGTGACTATCGTGGGGAGTCATTTAAAACTTAATGAATGCAATTGATGAGGTGCCTGTTTATGTTAGAAGCCCTAATGTAAACCAATCATTAAATTACTAAGACGATAAATTACTGACTGACACTGAAAGTGTCCCTTTCCAGTGATAGCCATGGTTGGACTGTCGGTAGACTCTTTTACTTCGAAGAACCTGTTCTAGCACTTCCTTTATGTTTAGCTAACTCTTTTGAGCCTAACGTCGGCGTAAGAAGCAGGGAGAAAGAGTCAAGTAAGCAACAGGAACAAAGTTGTGGGACCCAAATCCACAGTACTGCAGCGTTCACCATTGAAATGTAATAACCACCTCTCCGTTTCCAAGAGGCAACCTGCCGTGTGTTTTCAAGACTACGGTAGCTTTGCCTTGCGTTGCAAAAGGGCGTCTCTTAAAGCTTTTGTGGCACATAGTGGAGAGGCTGGATGCGCCTGAGGACGGTTCCCTTTAGTTAGCTAATTAAGTTAGTTAAGAAGAGTGCCTCGTACCTCGTATAAAATGCCTTAAATTAATTGAATTGATGTGCTCTTTAAACCTTTCAACTTTTCGATACTTTTTTTTTTTTTACTTGTATTTGTCTATCTGCACTCCGACACATTTTGGACTTATTTTGAGGGAGCACGTCTCCTGACTCCTTGGTGACAGCAGAGGTGAGTGTGTGATTTGGATCTGTGAATTGCCTCGGACCTGTAAAGTTAACCGTCATTGTACCAACGGAATACAACGGCTATTGTGAAGTTCAAAGTCAGACGTTGGGTGTAAAGTGACTGTTAAAATGTCAAAACGTTCAAATAGAACACCAAAACAAACACTGTTTTTACTTAACCTGACATCTTGCACGTAGCTAACTGTTAGCTGTTGGGAAAAATGCTTCATGAAAAGTTAGTAAGATCTAAATACCGCAGTCATACCTACGAGATAAAACATTAACTACCACTGGGCCACCACTGGGTTTACAGTTTTAAAATCCACTTATATGTTTAATTGTATTTCTTATCAGGCAGGCGACAATCTCGCCAGATTAACACAACACAGGAGGTCTTTAAATTGGACATTGACACTCGTTCAAATCAAGCAAGCTAGAAAGTACTGAACTACACTAAGGCCTGTTGAAAGTTACAACTTTAAGGAGTTCACATTCAAGTGGCTGATTGTATGTCCTCAGTCGTTTTGCCTCGGTTGTCAAAAACTAACTTACTCATAAAGTAACTCTCACAGAGAGAGGAACCGAAATTGTTAAGACACCAACTGCCTTGATGAAGTTTTCTGTTCCTTAAGTTTACAGGTGTTATTTTTGGGTCTTGCATCATCCCTCAAGAACTGCAAGTCACAAACCACTGCTTCATAAATTGGCGCATCAACTCCTTTCATGGTAAAAGCAAGCTATTTTGGGAGTGGACCTAGTTGACCGTTCAATGAAAGGATACCATTAAAACAGACCACATGTACAAGCATTACCTTACAATAAAAAGCGCCGTAAAGACTCCAAAAGAAAAAAATAACCAGTGAAGCTGCAGCAGCAGTTGACCTATGCTTCAGGTCAAGATGAACCTTTGGAGATTGTGATAGGTGGTGTTTCATTTTTTGGAACTACTTAAAGTTGTGCACACATCACAAGTGTTTGTTTTGAAACTGAAAAGCTAAAGATAGAAAACTGGTGTTTGCAAATATTAGCATGACAAAACATTAAGACTTGACTGATAATATTATAATGTATAAACCTCTCATCACATAAAAAAACATCATATAGTCCATTAACCTTTGAACCTGCAAATTGATGCGATGAAAAGCATCACTTGGTGGCATGATGATAGACCTTACCTACTGCATGCTGTCATGCTCTGCCCTCCCACACAGGCTAAGGCTGTCAGATAGCTTGGAAATCATTGTCACAGTTTGAAATGAACTTGTTTGCCAGACGCTAGTGACTAGATGAAAATTAGTGTGTATTTATTGAAACCCAGACACTTATGCATTGGAAAAGACTTTAAGCAAAATAAGTACACAAAAACAAATGTCTATGATGACTTGCCAAAGACCAATCTCACGTCTGCTTGATGCTTTGTGGCTGTTGGAACTCTTAAGATTATTGGCTAGTTTGTTCCTGAGCGAAGTCCACAACATGATTGTCCATTATTTCAGCATCAATTACAATTACAGGAGTTGCTTACACACAAATCAACGCCCAGATTGCCAGTCTAAGGCCAAGGTGTGAAACCAGTTTGTTTCTTCCCAAACACTGTTGAGCAGACATCGAGGTGAAATCTCAAACAGCTGTTAACGTTTTAACGACCTGCGGTGTTCCTCATGAAGTGCCAGACCTTCCTTTGTGCTGTGTCACCATGTTTAAATGTTTTGTGTGTGTGTCGCTCCAATGCATGTGACATCTCCACTTTCCAGGCCTTCTTTTGATATTATTTCCACTGCTTAAAGTCACATTAAAAGCAGTATGGAGCTAAAGGAAGTCCTAAGTGTTTTACATTTCAGTGAGAACAATGAAATCGAATGCAAGTTTAAGTTTTCTTCTCACTTACAGGTGCAGAAAGAGGGCTGTTACACTGTGTGTCAAGAGACCTGGTACTGTATCGCACAATTTCAACCAACAAAGCATTGGATATATTAGCTACCATGGCATCACACGGTGACATCGCAGAGGGAGGAACCAATGAAGAGTTCAACGACATCATCAAGTGGAGATCTGGTATGTTTTTATTAGTTTTGGCCTTTATTGAGACTGTTATCTTGAGGCTCTATTTAATGTTTGTTGTTCCATATAGGAGCTGCCACTTGCAGACCGTGTAAGAATGCTGTCAGTTGTTTGAGGGGGCTTTAGCAAAGGAGAAAATAATCTTATAACTGCATAGAGAGGACATTTTGTTGTATGTACATAAGAGCGTTCGCTGAAAGGAAAGTCTGACAGAGCCAGAAATCCTGTTGTGCATGGTTAACCTCAGTTCCCATGGAGGCAAGGGGAAAAGGGACAGAGGCAAAGCAGAGCAACAAAGGCATGGAGAGAACAGGAGATGATTGATTGTAACATGTTTGCTAGGTGAAAGAGAAAGTCATAATAAAGGTGACCAATGGCAGCAGAGAAAGGAGAAGACAAGAATACTGGGATGGGTTTGGAGGGCCACACCCAGTGATATTTTTCTCTGTGGATCATTCCATTGGTTAATTTTTTGTAGACACAACACTCAGAGAGGGAGACAATCACAAGTTGTTGCTGTCACTTTCAAGAGCAGTGCAATATATAGAATAGTGTACCAGATATTGTGTCTCCATCTCAGCTCAAAGCCGCCTTTGCATTTATAGCCTTTGGAATAGGATTTAGTGATGCTGTTTATGTCCTGTATACTTGGCTTAAAAATGTGTTGGTTTGATTGGGGGAGACATAAATAGAAATACAAACCAAGACAAACGGGAGTTGTCATCATTTTAAGGGAAGCACTCTTGTGTGTACTTTACATTGTGTATTTATCAAAGGAATAAATGGATACTTGTGTGTTACGCTAAAAAGGTTGGCAAGCTATTCCACATTTAAAAGGCTGGGTAAAGCGAGTTCGGTAGATAATGTGGTAAGTTTGTGATATCGATGGAAATGATGATTTTCATAGTGAGTAATCGAATAAATATCTCAATTCAAGTGTCATGCACAAAAGTGGTACCCAGCCCACATTCTTGCAACTGTATTATCTTAAAAACGGCAGCAAGGGAAAACAAAGAGAAATGCAATCAAATGTATATTAGTGTATTCATATTTGTCAAACGTAGTGTTAAACTTAAACTTAACAAGATTAAGCATGTGACACACGCCATACAGTGATGGTTATCCTGAGCGTTTTATTTAAACACAAGTTACAGCAGGAATCAAGTTAAGGCAGACAATCATTGCTACTGTATGTAACTCATGTGACTTCCATTGGCTTGATGACGGTAAAGTTGCTCTGGGAATTCATCATGTAATTGCTTATGCTGGCATCATAACGAGGTGGCATGTGCTGTTGTGATGTCCTTGGTTTGAATTCCTGCCCAGTCTGTCTGCCAACTCGCCGTCCTTGCTGTTTCTATCTCTCTTATGAAATAAAAAAAAAAAGTAATCATAAGACACGTGTGTAGATTTCTCCATCCTGTCTAGTCCATGTGCCAGCTTTCTTCACCCACCCAGCCTCAGAATGCTGGCAGTTTCCATGCCAGGCATTTCATCGTTCCGACCGAGTTTGTAATTTACAACGCTCGTGTTCTGACCACAGTGCTTTCCTTTCAGCAATTCAGGTTTCCCGAGCAACACCAGAAGTAATGTTTTCTTTTATGGCACAAAAGGGGAAAATTTAGCACATGTGTGTTGAGGCAACCTGCAGGTTTTAAATTTATCTTCACCTTGTGTGGTCTATATTTGTGTGTAGATTTAGACATAAGAATCAACGCATGGAAATATGGCTGAAATCAGGGGTTTTATAATTCAGTGATTATGTGAACTCTGAAAATGTTATTTTTCACCAGGACATGCAGAATATGCATTCCTCCATCCTCACTCAAAAAAAACTTTCCTGTACATGCTTTTCTTTCTATCATTGCACACTTTATAGCTTTAGCAAACAAGGCATTTTTAGATGCTAAGCCTTTTATAAACTATAGAGACTGACTACTAACATTGATCCGATGGAATCTTAAGAAATCCGGACCTCTCTATGGTAGTGTCTGCCTTTACAAATTGAGACAGGAAGATAGAGAGATTTGTAGACTATGTGGGGCTGTAACATGGGCTTAGAGGTTATTGATGAGCGTGTGTGTGTGTGTGTGTGTGTGTGTGTGTGTGTGTCAATGTGTTGCCAGGTGGAAGGATGTTTTCACAGCCGAGACGAGCCTTGTAAGAAAAGCATTACGCACGCACTTGTTCATATGATCTCCATGCTGGCTGCCATCTGGGCGTGTTTGAATGGGTGAAGAATTTATTCACAACAGTGGAATGTATTGTCAAACAGCATGGGCACGCACTTCTCTTTCGCTGTCATCATTACTGATTGACAGAAAGTTGGTCACCCTCATCTTGTGGAGAGTGTAAGCACATTCTATTATTTTGAAGCTCTGGTTTAGTTGTTTCAGTTGGTTTGTGTTCCATCTTTTAAGCTAGTACCACAGTGAGATCACCACTACAGTGTGTTTGAGGCAGGGTGGTGTGTGTGTTGTCACTCCAACAAATGAAACATATGCACATTCATGCCTCTTGAGGGACGTGAGGGTTGGCTCATGTTTTCCAGCGTGCCAAGGTGTTATGCAAACTCGCAGTGGACCAGGGAGAGAGAATAAAAGGTTCAGTAAAGAACAGAAAAAAAGGGTTGCAGGGTAGAACCGTGTGAAGCTGGAGAAGGTAGTGCATCCAGGAAAAATGAGTCTCTTTAGTAACTAGGTAGGAACTTTATAACAATCATGCGCCTTCTATGAATCAACTTTGATTTTAAGTGGTTTAAGCATTAAAACATGTGACTAACATTGACTAGAATATCAAGTAGCTTCTCAGCTGTGAGTATTTCTGGTTTTCTTTGTTTTATATCATTGTAAATTAAATATCTTTGGGCTTTGAACTTTTGGTCGGACAAATTAAGCAACTTGAAGAAGTCACCATGAGCTTTTGGAACACTTGAAGGGCATTTTCACTCATTCTTAAATTTAATAGACTAAAAGATGAATTGCTACTTAATCTAAAGAAATCATCCTCAGACGAATCGCCATATAATCATCTGTTATATATCTGAACCAGGTGTGTGTTGTTTGTTGTGCTTCCAGACATTTTCTGACAAAGTTCTGGTTGGATTACCCTGTAACCCCCTGAGGTCCTATCTACCTATCCTGCCAGTGCACTTCCCCTCCCCCTGCTCATTCCAGAGTGCAGACAAATGTGAAAGGTCAAATATCATCTGCTGGATTAGGAGCTTTTGTTTAACAACCATCACACAATAATTGACGCTCACCTGACCCTTTTTCTCTGTTCATTTGTCACCTGAGAGCTCTGCCGTGCTCAGATCCTCACATATACAATTAGGGTTACCTGACCTGGTCTTTCTTCTCTTCTTTTCTCTTCTCTTCTCTTCTCTTCTCTTCTCTTCTCTTCTCTTCTCTTCTCTTCTTTTCTCTTCTCTTCTCTTCTCTTCTCTTCTCCTTGCTTATTACTCTTCCATAATTCAGTGTGTGCGCCGCAGTCCCTATATAGAGATAGATTTGGTGGGTGCCTTGAAGCTCCTTGACAGTATACAGGTTTGAAATTGGTTGCCTTTGTAGAATTGGAACTCTGAACCTCTTATCATTACCTGCCTACACATTGGGTGTTTCTCAATGTCAAGGGTCCTTCCTTGGAAGTCAGGTCCTCCAGAGGCCAGACGAGACTCCTCCTAGCATTCCGAGAAAACACAATTGGAACAAGCCAGCGAGTGTGCATCATTCTTCTGGACATTGGAACAGTCCTTCGGCAGCATTCGATGACGTAGGATCCTTCAAATTCAGCCGTTTGAGGATCCTTCCTTGACATTCACAAACACCCATTATCTCTGGGTGTGACATGTAGTATAATGAAAGAAATTTGGCTCTATCTAATAGGAGAAGAGGAATTTGTTATTGTCACCAAATCGGGTGTGTGTCGCTGAAGATTTGTCACCATACTAGCTCAGCTACATTTTCTTGGCCACATGTAGCAGGGTTGACTGAGTACTTTGAAATGTTTAAGCTGGTGTGTTTGTGTGTGTATGTGTGTGAAGAAAGAGATTGGGTTATTCAGAAATAGTTGGATGAAACATTAAAGTTACCTGGAGCGATGTTTGCCACCTAGCTGTGTCTGTCAGTGAGTGCAGTGGAATGCAGTGTTATGCAAATACATAATGATGGGTGTGCAACTGCATGTGTGGGTAGCATGGAACACAAATCAAAACAAAGGAGCTTTCACTGTGGCCGCCCCTTCATTCTGAGATGTCATGACCTGAATTTTTTTCTTTGCCTCTGGCATTTCAGCTTCATTTTCTTGTATTGGATTCTGGTTAGTGAGACTTCTCATAGTGTATTTTGACTTTGAGGAAGCAAGGTATCCACAGGGAATGTAGCTGGATGTGTCTTCACAGCAATAGACAAAGGTGTGTGTTTGTGTTAGTCTCTTTGCTTATAGCTGGATTAGGCTCCCTGGGAAGTGGGAGGAAACAAGCTCTGCAAAAATCCTGGCTGGAAATTTGGGAATGGAAGCACTGGCCAAAACATCTCCCCTGGGTGCGGTTGTCTGTGGGACTTTGTCTCTTTGGTCCGTGTGTGTGTGTGTGTGTCCTCCAGCATGATACAGACACCCCGCCCAGCCCAGATGACATTTAAACTCTTCTAGAGAAGGCTGGAAATGGCAGAAAATGATCAGTCTAGAATGTTCCTGTGGTTGGATACAAACCGGTCTCCGCTGTCTGTGAATCTCTGTTTTCCCAAAGCAAGCCCGTCCAGTTTAAATCCCCCTCTCGGCCCCCTTTTCCAAGCTCATTAAGGCTACAAAGCCATGTTGCCCAATCTACCTTCTGACCCCTCGCATGACAGGATTTACTAAAACAAAAAAACAGGCTGAGGCCCAGGCAGAGTTCAGATTAACCATTTAGAGCTACAGTGGTATTTCACTACGGAGTAAAATAACTTGAATGATCGAATCCTTGTATTGAAATGCACACTATCCCATAGTGCTAAAGGTGCTCTCTTTCATCCTTTTGGTTGTTAAAAGGTTTGAGTTATTGTTCTGGTACATATGGTACTAAAATTAGGTGCATAGCCAACAGTCTAAAGCTTTCTGACACTTTGTTACAAAGTGGTGTTGATACACCAAACTTGAAAGTTAGGGTCTTTCAAGACTTAAGGAGTTTAGAACATTATAGGTCCACCACAGACTGTTGTGTTTCTATTTTCCTTTGTTGCACAAAGTGGTGCAGTAGAGACAGACAGGACAGACTGGGACAGAGACAGAAACTGACTTGCCAAAAGGTCTTAGCTCAGACTTGAACCAAGGACATTGTGACTACATGTAATGCAATGTAATGTAAGGCAATTTACAGAAAATGTGCTATATCATCATATGTATCGTTATCTGGATATCAAATGACCTATATTGGGATATGAGATTTTGGTCATATCGCACAGCCCTACTGATGTCATAATACCGCACCAGTGTGTAATTTTTAGATAGCAAGCCAGTGTTCTGCAAGCAAAAGAGGCGTCCTGTGTAACACAGCATTGTCGACGTCTGGTGTGAAGTTTTACATATGGTCTGAGCAGGGCTTTATAGACAATAGAATAACAAGGAAATAACAAACATTTACTGTCCCTGTTAAAAAGCGGTTGATTGGCTTGGTTTGTAAGGACCTCCCTCGCGCAGTCTCCCCAATTTGCAGATATTTTTGGTTGCTTTTCTTCTGCTCTGAGTTAGCTGCTAACTGCTATTAGCTGCTGTTAAATCTCCTAGTTCAATCTAGTCCTATCCAATCATCTCGCCGGCTCACTACTTTTATACAGATGTTGATCCAGCATTGTTACAACCTACGCTGCCAGCTCAGTGATGGAATAACAATGACCCCCCATTCCGCCTTTGTAACTTTAATTCAGAACAGTGAGGCGCAATAGAGGCGCCTGCCGCTATCTATTATAGTCCTGCCTTGAACAGGCTGTGTAAAGTGGGCTTTTGAGGATTTAGACATGGGAATCTACTTTTTCCAAGGGAGGAGGGCTGTGGCATTGTGGGAGATTTTGCATTTTCCATCCCTTTCTCTTGGATTTTATTTGACCACTGAGTCATCTGCCCTCTCTCTCTCTCGCTCTCTCTCTCTCTCTCTCTCTCTCTCTCACACTCTCTCTCTCACTCTCTCTCTCTCTCTATCTCTCTCTCT